>VDFB02325129.1:45109-61846 GCA_007258455.2 Sequoia sempervirens | reverse complement strand
AACTAAAAGGATTCAAATGATGCCTTGAAAAAGTGTTGTGAAGTGTTATTTAACACACTTTCACACTTTTTTAGGATCTTATCAGTCAATTAAGCTTTACCAAGCCTTTTTTCAAAGTGTTGTAAAGTGTTGTAACACACTTTCACATTTTTCTAGGCTTTTCATTAATAATTGGGATTACTTATGCTTTAATTGGCAAAATTTTGCATCCATAGGCCCTATTTATGAGTATTTTTTAGAATAATCCCAACAAATATCATTTAAAGCATTAAAATCCCAAAACCCACCTTAAATTCCTAAAGTGGGACTCCTTCGCCATTATGGGCAAATAAGTCCCCATAGGTGGAACCCATTCACCCAAGGTGGTGAATGATTCCCCTTTAGCTCAAAATTCAAATTTAATTAAAAATTCTAGCTGGTTTTTATTCTCCAAGATCTAAGGTCGGCCTATGATGTTGTAATTTTAGGAATTATAGCATAATTGTGTATAAATACAAGGTTCTTTCTCCCATTTTCATACCTAGCATTCAAGTATTCATGCATATAGTTCACAAGAGCATTTGAGCATTCACAAGAGCATTCAAGGCATTTCAAGGGTAGAATATCAAGCTTTCAAGAGCATTCTTCAAGTTTCTTCCATCATGTCAAAGATTGTTTGCATCATGTTGTGTTGGAGCTAACATTTGTGATGTAGGATTGTGTGATTAAAGCAAGCATTGCATTCAAGATCTATCAACACCAAGCTAGTTCAAGTCCACATCCATTGGAACCAATACTTACATGTTTGTAGCACCTTATTACTAGGGTTTGGTGAGTTGCAATATCATTCTTTGTTCATTCATCATTCTCTTTATATATTTTGTTTCATTTCAAGGGTTTAAATACCAACAAGGGGTTTGACCAAGGAAAACCCCTATTCACTAGCCCCCGCAACATTTTTCCCTCTTCTTGTGTGTGATTTGCAAGGCTAGGTTGTAGATCTACCAAGAATTCAAGATTGAAAAAGTTTTCAAAGAAATTCAAAGTTGTCAAAGTCCTAGGAGAAGCTTGGAGAAGATATATAGGTTGAATCTTGCAGTTTCAGACCCAAATCTGAATCAGGAACAAAATAGCAAATCGAGAGGCACAAAATCCACTTCAAAATTTCTAGAAAACTAGAAGTAAGCTGATTCACCACTATTGGTGAATGAGTCCCACTATACAGACCTAAAAAGGAATTTTGCATATCTGAGTACCCATTTGTCTAAAACCTATTCCGACACAATTTACCTAAAACTAGACTAATTCACCTAGCTTGGTGTATGAGTCCCAATTGACATCAACAATAGATTTTCCAAGATTCTAAAGCTCCATCCTACCTTCTTCAAGATCTCCTAGGTGCACATTTCTAGTTTCATAGTTTTCTATTACATTCTACTTGTATTTCTAGGTCTTTTTGCATATCACATTATGTTTTCAAACATTTTGTATTTTCCAAGTTTACACTTGGTGGTGAACCCCCTTTCTTGTATCATTCATCTCCAAGGATATATTATATTCAAATATCTAACATCCTTCATTGGTTTGATATCTCTAAGGTACCCTTGAATGCAAATATTGTGAAATTGGATCCCTCCCCTTGTATCCATTTTATGGACAAGGAAATGAAGCATCCATTTTTGGCATCCACAGGAAAAATGTTCCCTAAGAAGAGACCTTACACTAACTAAGAAAAATCCCTTTGAATGTACCTTACACTATTTTGCACTTACAACAATTGTTATATGGCCACCTTGCATAATACACTTTGCTTTCCTATGGGGCCATCCTGTTTGTTCATCAATTCCAAGCATACGAAGATTTCTTGCCTCATGAAGCTCGAAGTTCATTATTATGTGGCACCTTGTGAAAGTTATCAAGAGGTATAACTTTGGTATGGTTTGATGAGAATCCAATCTAAGGCATGACTTTCCCTTAGCCACTCGTGTGCGTTGTGAGTGCATATAGGCCGTGTGTGTATGTGTCTCACCCTCTTGGATTACTCAATCAATGGACAGCCCAAAGTTTCGTTTCCTCAGAGTGAGCATGCATTTTTGGACAAACAACTTAGATCTGATCCACGTCGTGTTGGAAACATGGTCGAGGCTTGATCCACCTCTTTTTATTTTTTCTTGTTTTTGTTCTTCTTTCTTTTAGTTATTGACATTACATGTTTGTGTATCTTGATGTTGCATATCATACACCTTGTGTGTGTCCCTTTGTGCTTATGTCGGTTTGATGTAGGATCTTGTATCCTAGGGGCTTGACCACCTCCTTGATCTTTTTTATCCTAGACAATCCACATTGGTACAATTGGACCCCTCTTGAATGTCTACTTTTCATTGGTTTTGAAACAGAAGGTTGTCCTGCTAAGTGGGGTAAAGATAATATAAAATATTGTTCACGTTTTCCACGCTACCATTTAGGATAATGATTCGTATTTAAAATAGAACCATCTCTTCACCTGAATAAGTAGTATGAAAATAAATGTTTAAACACATTCACAGTGATTCCGGGCCTTTTAGGGTGAGGCATCAAAACTTAAACAAGTGATTTAATAATGAGTTGTAAGAATATCATTCAAATTTTATTCAAAATTTAGGGCACTTGGACCTAATGTTGCCTTAATCTAGTGTTGTAATGTGTTGTACACATTCACATTGGATTTAGGGCCCTTTAAGCTAAATTGACCTAATCTTGCCTTAATTTATTGTTGTAAAATGTATTTATTTACACATTCACATTGAATTTTGAGCCCCCTTTTATTTATGACCTTTATATCATCATTAATAGGCCCCTAAGACCCTATATTATGCATCTTGAGGCTTATTTCAACCGAAATCTTTACAAGATCAACAAATAGACTTAATTTCTTAACTCCCCAATACTTTCTCTCTCTAAAATGGCCTTGTGGGACCCATACACCACCTTGGGTGTATGTGTCCCATCTAGGTTGGCCCCTTTTTAGGGTTTTGAGAGGGAAATCAAGGTTTTTAATTCAAATTTTATGAATGTCAGCCTCTGGGATCTAATAAACGGTAACTTGGATGGATTTCCTATATAAACAAGGTATAAAATGATTATTTCATTAAGCCTTCACAATATCAAGTCAAGCAATCAAGAGTTAAACATTCCAAGACTTCACAAGAGCATCGAGAGAGCATTAAAGAGAATTTCTAAGGAATTCAAGGGAATATTCCTTCATCAACTATTGTAGCAATTTAAGATCCATCATCATGTCAAAATTATCAAGAATTAAGCATGTTGTTGAGCTAGTTTTGTGATGTAGCATTCAAGATCCATTTGCAGGCATTTTTTTATATCCATATTCAAGATCTAGATCTACATTCTTCATGGCCACTTCATGTTAGATTGCAAATTTACAAGACATCATCCAAGGTATCATTATCCATCACTCTCCACAAGGTAAATATTCAAATGCCCATGCTGAGGCATGTTGAAGCCCTGTATAAACCATCCAAAGAGAAATTAAACTATGAATCAATAATGGTTTGATTTTTCACTAACTAACAACTATAACAATGAATGTAAATTGAAATTTAGTAATTTTCCTCATACCTCCCATGTGAGAGCCATCGAGGAGTCTATAGCAAATGAAACACTGAGCTCCATTTCCCTATGAACATTTGGAGGTGTATCCGCTTGCAACTTGACTTAAAAATTTGAATAAGTTATCTATATTATTTCAAAAATATGTAAAAATAGAATCTGTAGCAAATTGAATGTAGTTTCTAAACTACTAGGTTTTTTTTTTTTTTAAACTATTTGGTGAAAATTTAAAAATTTCAATGCGGTAGTACTTAAATTTCAGGGAAAAAATAAGAAGTAGGTGTTTGTCTGACTACCCTAACCACAATAAAATGATTTTTTTTATAATATTTTAGATATAAGTAGAGGAATCATGTCAGATGTGATCGTATTTTTTTTATAATTTTTGATAAATAATTAGGTATGATTTTTAAATTACAAATTTTAAAAATATAAAAAGCATTATGTCACTGACACTTAACTTGGTCAAAACTTCATGAAATTTATTTTTTTTTATTTTTTAATCCTATATGTGATATAAAATGTGGCGTATATTTTGGACCGAAAATATTTTCGTTTGAAAGATTATAAAGATGTTTTCAATGCCAGTCTATCGATGGGGGAATTTGGTCGCAAATTTGAATAGAAAATGAATAATAATTACTTATTAAATTCAAATGTGCATAATTTGTCATTGGGGTGAGCTAATATCAGCGAAACGCTGCTTTTCAATAATTTTGGGTAAAAAAGTCATCATAGACCACATACCCATCCATGGCCTGCGCGCGGCCCATCATGATCCCATATCGATCCCGTCATGGCTTATAATGGCGCGGAGACCAAGCCAGACTCATGCAGGTACTTATTAAACTATATTTTTCTGACTATCATGCTTACTATTTCCCCTATCCATATCTTGTTTGAAAGCATGTGTTTTTAGGCTTTTACCCATAGCAACAAGCCATTGAACCATTTGATAAAATGATTTCACAGACATGTATGATAACTGTGGTGGCATAGAAGCTGATGGTGTTTGAAAAAATACCTCAGAATGGAGATTATGGTGATGGAGATTCCATTAAAAACAAGCGATAAGCCCGATTTCATCATGTAAAACATTTTGTACATTTCAAACAGAAGTCGATATAACGATAGGATGGAATTGGATGACTCTTTGTGGTCTTGGTTATGTGAATGGAGGCACGATCATACGGCGAAGGGATGGAGTGGGGACATGAACAGTGGAATAAAGGTGGAAAGTTCCATGGATTGGTAAATTGAGGATAGAGGACCTTGAAAATAATTTGGAGAATTTTGGATAAAAGGGTTGGTTTCTATTCTTCAGTAGTGGAGCTGTTTGAAAAAAAATGCCTCCAGAAATGTGGTCTCATGGTGATGGAATGGCATTTATCACCATGAAATGTCTAACTACGCTACCTTTTTTCTATGATATTGCTTACTATTAATGTACGATATATTTTTCCGGCATCATAGTTCGTGGAAAAAGAACTTTTAGGATTTTAGCCATAAACGGGGAAATATTTGTTTGATAAAATGCTTTGAAATTACGGTTGCATGTATGGAAAATGTGGTAACATAGAAAAGGCGGTGAGCTGTTTGAAAAAGTGCCTCAAAGAAATTGGGTCTCATGGTGATGGACATCACCATGAGACCATGCATTTCTTTGAGGAATTTTTTCAAAAAAATCATTGCCTTGTCTATGTTATTGCTTACTATTATTCTTTCATATATTTCTTCCAAGCATCCATAACATCGACAAGGCAGTGAATTGTTTGAAAATATGCCTCAATAAAAAGTGGTCTCATGGAATGCCATGATAAGCAAATGCAATTGGAAGATACTCCTACTTATTATTTATGCTATGTGAAGTAATTGCATCACTACTTATGTTGACGAAGTTCTAAAAAACTATGTTGTAGTTGAAATTTTGTCACCTATCAACATCTAGTTATTAGCTATGGAATGTGAAGTAATTCTTTGAGTTTGAAAGATGTGCAATGCAATGTAATCAATAATATGAATGTAAAATACACAAATCTATTAGGTACAGTTCATTAGTTAAACTCTTTATTCTATTACATGCGTGTAGGTTTTTCTAAATCCACTGGCAGTAGGAGGTGTTCCCTCGAAACCTCCAATATTAGCCTATTCAACATCCAAAATCACATATTAGAATACTATTCATAAAAAAATGCTATTAACATGTAATAAATTTATAATTGTTTACTAGTTACATACCTCAACGGTAGATGCAGTGGAGTAATAAGCAGGTGTAGGGCCAGTGTATCCAGTATCAACACCGTGACCCTGAAATTTTATTAAAATCATAAAAATAAATTAGTTAATCTTGCATTTCAAAATTTAAATTTAATAAATTAAATTCAATGAACATGCTAACATTTACCTGAGTATCAATTCCATAGAACTCATTCAAAATGTCAACTACCCTTGCCATCTCCATAGCTATAGACGTATCCTACGTAGCAGCCTTCCGAGTGTCGGTGGGGTCATATGAACAAGTCTCCCTCAGCTTGACACAAATGGGATCAAATTCCACCACTCGAAGACTCCCCTGGATGGCATTGTAGTATAGGGCTAGCATGCTGGATGACACTCTAGGTCAAAGAGTTGATGGCCTACAAAGTTTCTACCTCAACACTCTCCTTCGTGATGGAAGGGATAACGATGTGCTCATGAGGCGGCCTAGCGAGAGGTCATCTCACTTGTCGCCTAGGATCTTGATGTGCACCGGGTCTATCTTGAGCCAACTGACCACCTCTCCCCTGGAAGTCCCTCATATCAAAATAATTCAGGATTTTGTTCAAGATGAACTCACAGTATAGTTGCAGGATTTTGCAATTGTTGCATTATGGGTAGTCAAAAACCATGTATCACCTATCCCCCAAAAAGGTCCTAATCTGTTGGTGGTGGCACCTATGGAAAGGAAACCTTTTCCCATTGAGGCTAAGATTTTCATTTGTACGTGGGCCAATGAATAATGAGCACAAATCAAATTTTGTGATTTTTAGATCTTTTACATCTTTATATGATAATTTATCTGGATAATTTAATTCCTAGCCACCTACCTCCTATCTTTCCAACCAGTTAATTATTTGTTGATTGAATCTACATGTTTTAACATTTATTTCAATTAATTTGCAAGTGTTTTTCTTTCCATGGTTGAACCGTTTGGATCATTCAACCTTGTGATTAAGTCCTCAATTTGTTTTTTATTGTTTTCAATAATTTCATTCATTAAATTTTGTTGAGTGCTAGGAGGATGTTGAGGGATTGGTGGAGGAGATTGTTGTTGTGGTTGTTGAACTTGAGAATTTTGTTGATCTTGTTGTTGCTTTGCTTGTTGAGGATTTTTTTCTTGTTATTGTTGCTCTGCTTGTTAAGGATTTTTAGGAGGCTTTTGAAGAGGGTTTGCAGGTTCATTAACATCTCCTACAAATTCAACAAATAAATATCAAAAACAACCTAAAACTAACAAATGTACAAAAAAAAAAACAATCCTTACCTCTTAGACCTCCTCGTTGACGTGGTGGTATCCTGGCGATGAAACAACAAAAAATTGATGAAAAATTTGCAAGATTTACTCCTTCCAAAACCAGAGTGTGCAAATGAAGGGCTTTTTGCTGCAGGTAGAAAAAAAGTCACAATGCAAATGAATTTGATTTCCTATTTTTTTTGCTTTTAATTGCTCATAATGCGAGTGCATTATAACACGCTCCCATTATAGGGTCGGTGTGGTCGAGCCTTAGGCTTGACACACCAAGTTATAACACGAGTGTGTTATAACGCGCTTGCATTATAACGTCCTCGTTTTATGAGCTATCAAAATTTTGTTTAAATTTGGCCACAAATTTCCCTCCCATATTTTTGCACCTGCCCCTTTATTATATTTTATTATTCCCCAATATTAAATAATTACATTTTACAATTAAGTCCCAATGTTACATACAACATAAAGTGGCCCAAACATTATAATTCCTAGTGATGCATGTCCATCTAAGTATCCCTAGATACACCACACACATAATAATAAATTAAACATTATAAGCATTATGTAAGGTGTAAAAAACATAATCCTAGCAATACTCATGCAAGGGCTACTAAATGCAATGTAAATGCAAATACAATATAAGCTAAGAACAATGAAATGCTTGAAATAGAAATTATGGAAACTAAAATAGAAAGGAAAAAATAGCAAACAAAAAATCAGAAACTAGACTTTGAATGCTAGAAAATGAAATGCAGAATATGTAAAGGGACTGATTCACCCAAGGTGGCGAATGAGTCCTAGTGATGATTTTTTTCAAAATTCTCAGAAATTTTTAATCGAATCTTATGATTTTTTATGTTTTTTGATATGTATCTGAGATGCAAATGCTTGTTTTAAATAATTTTTAGTAAAATGAGATCCAAAAGTGCAAGCTAAATGAGTTTTCACTAATGCAAAATTTGAAACCCTAGAATGCAATTCCTAATGCAATGTTAATGCAAGCTAAATCTAGGATGCACTTCAAATTAGAAAATGAAATGTTCTAAATACAGGTTCACCCAAATGAAAGGTGGAAAATTGTTTGCTTCCCTTCTAGATTTTAGGACCTAAAAGGGAAATTTTCATAAACTTTCACTCAAGAACAAACCCTTGAGATTTCAATGCAAAAGAGAAAGAAATATTGCAAGAGGGTTGTTCTAGGGGCTGAATATGATCTAATGAGGGGTTCACCACTGATTTTAGACTTGAAAAAAATAATGAAATGCGAGATGCAACACTAAACCTTAATTGAATGTAATGTACTATGAAATGACCTAGAAAAGTGAATGAAATGAAACAAAAAACTGAAGACAAGAAGGTGTGCACCTAGGAAACTAGAGATGGTTGAATGGAGGTCTGAATCACTAAAATTTTTGCTTTTACTGCTGACTAGGGCTCATTCACCAAGATGGGTGAATCAATCATATTTCTGGGAAACTATGCAGGAACATGTTTCTACCAAAGGGTATATGAATATGCAAAATCCTAAAAAACTAACTAGAACTAGGACTCATTCCCCAGAAGTGGCGAATCAGTCTAGTTGGGATTTTTTGGAAACTTCAAAGAATGATCTTGCTCTTCTTTGTTTTCTTTGTCCTTCCTGAGTGATTTACGAATATGAATCTCCAAATTGTAACCTATAGGTCTTCTCCAAGGTTCTCCAAGGCTTAACAATAATTTTGACAATTTTGAATAATTTGCAACTTTTCTCCAATCTTGCTCCTTAGGAAATCTGCAACCTAGACTTGCAAATCACACACAAAGGAGAGGGGAAAATGTTGTGAGGTTAGTGGATAGGGGTTTTCCTTGGTCAAACCCCATTTTGGAAATCAATCCTTGAAATGAAATAAAATAAGAATGGAGAATGATGAATGAACAAATAAAAATGTTGAAACTCACCAAAACCTAGCAATAAGGTGTTGCAAATATGCTTGTAATGGCTACAATGGATGTAGACTTTGATTCTTTCTTGAATGATGTTGATCTTGAATGTAATGCTTGCTTGAATCATAAAATCCCACACCACAATTGTTAGCTCTAAAACAACATGATGATTGATGCTTGAAGAATTCTCTAAAATGCTTTAAAATCTACCCTTGAAGACACTTGAATGCTCTTGAATACTCTTGTGAACACTTGATTTCTTATTAGATTGCTAGGTGAAAATATGAGAGAAAGAACTTTGTATTTATACTCAATTATGCAATAATTCTCGAAATTACAACACTACAAGCCAACATCAGATATAGGAGAGTAAAATCTTGCCAAAAATTTGAATGAATTTTAATGTTGGGCCACATGGGACTCATTCACCCAAGATGACCAATGAATGAGTCCCATCTGGCATAATGTATGGGACCAAAAATCAAAAGTGCTTAGAAAGGTGTAAAAATAGGTTTGAGACCCAAAAATATAGGTTGGACCCATTCTCCCAAGGTGGCAAATGAGTCCCAGATCACTAAATCTAGGCCACACAAGCTAGAAACACTTGAATTATGATTGGCTAATCATTGGTGTTGGGATTATCCTCAAAAGATGCAATAAATGAGGCTTGTGGATGCAAAATAGGGCCAATTAAAGCATAAGAAAGCCTAATTAATAATGAAAAGCCTAGAAAAGTGTGAAAGTGTGTTACAACACTTTACAACACTTAAAATAAGGCAAGGTTAGTGTTTATTTTGATTTAAAAAGGGGTTTTATTATGTGTAATTAATTGATAAGTCCTTAGAAAAGTGTGAAAGTGTGTTGCAACACTTCACAACACTTTAGCAAGGTATAATTTAAATCCATTAGTTCTCAAGGGACCAAGACCTAATATGAATGTTTCAACCACATTACAACACTAAATCAAGGCGATATTAAGCTCAAATCCACAAGGAGGGCCCAAACAAGTGTGAAAATGTCCTCGACGACATTTTTTGACACTACACAAAATAAGAGATATTATCATGATAAAAATTCATGTATGCTCTTTTCTTGCATTTCAAAAGAAGGTAATTTCCAAAAATGAAGAAAAGGGACCTTCTTTTGAAGGTCCTTTTTTTCATTTTTGGAAATTACCTTCATTTGATTTATTTTTTAATATTTTACACCTTGAAACAAATGTGATTTTTGAATCACCTTCAAACAAAGATTTTTATTTATTTTCACCTTCATTTGAATTGGAAAATCTCATGTCCCAAGTTTGGGACTCACCATTGTGGGTTTACCCATATACATGCATGATGCATGATGAAAGAGGTTCAACACCTATTATTTATGGTTTCCCAGCAATAACAAGTTTGATAGTGGATTGGATCTTTATTTTTTTGAGGCAACATTTATAATTCTATATGTCCATGTAAGAATTGATACTTGTTGAAGTTGAGTGGTAAATGCAACATTGGCTTGAAGGATATAAACTCATTCAACAAGATTATCTTAAATAGAGGAAATTTAAATTTTGGTATTTTATTTGTGGCCTTATGTTATGGATCTTCTTGTAATTCTAACCTCTAATAATGACTCTCAATTGTGTTTGTAGCCATATTTCCAATCCACTAAGCTTCCATGTCATTGGTTATATGTTATTTTTTCATGTACATATTTTGTCTTATCTTGATTTGTGTTTTCATGTATATTTCGTGGTGTCTTTATGCAACCATGACCGATGTTTGTCATGGTGAAGTGTAAGTTAATCTTGGTCATTCTTTATGTTTCCCCATTTTTTTGCACCTAAATATATTTGGATTCTCTCTATTCTATTAAGTGGCACATATCCCCAAATAAAGCTTGTTGGGACTCAATTTTTTCATGTCAAAATTTTCTTGAGAATTGTCCCAATAATTATATCTAATTTGAGAAATTGTATGTGGATCTTGTGCTATTAAATTCACCCAAATATGGTCTTCTATCATTCCCTATGTGCTTATATCTTTGATATTTACAAAATTCTAAAAAGTGCTTAGGATGAAGTTTAAAATGTTTAAACCTATGCAAATATTAGAGTTGTTAGAGTTTCCCTACAAAGCATTACTTTTTACCACCCCCACTTCCTTGTGTTCATTATCATGATGTTGGAATTTCCTAACCTATCATGCCACTTCACCTAAGTTCCATTCCTTTTACTCATGTCAATCCATTAAAATTCTCTCTCCTTGAGTACCTACCATAAGATACACTCGACCCTCAACCCTTGACAAGTCCAAAAATCTCATGTTTTTCATTGTTTGACTTCACCTACCTCCCTATACACTTAGAAAACCATCTTTTGATTAGGGTTGACATCATAATTTTCTTGTTTATGGTTTCTCTCACCTAGAAAACTAGTATTAATCCAAAAGCACACAAATTTGCTCGTTGTTTGTAATGATAAGGAAGAAATAACTTAAAAACCCGAAAATCATCTCAACAAAGTTTTGCAACCCCCAAACTGAATCAAATGACACTCGAAAATCATTATTTATTTATGTAGGTGTAGATTCAAATGGAAGAATGACAATACTAGCATGTGTTGCATTTATTGTGGCCATTACGTTTTTGTGAGCAATTTTCTTCATGCCATCCCATAGCGATGCATATGCAACTAGCTTTTTGGCTCTCCCATAACATTTCATGCTAGACCTAGAGCTGTAATAAATGGAAATATATTTTTCAAGTTTAGGTAGAGGCATATCAGTGATTTTGATATTCTCTCAATGGGTTTCACGTGTTTTGGGATGTGACTATGAAAAATGATAGTTGTGAGCAAGGTGTAGGTGGGTTTCTTTGCATCATTAATGTTTTCCATCACCTCAAGGTTCCCACAATGGATAGAATGAATGCAATGAAGAATCCATAAAAACTAGATAGCTATTCATATTGAGGGTTGATTATTGAACTATTTTTAGGGTTGAATGTGGGTCTTTATATTATTCTAGGGCATCAAATGTTGAATGTTTAAATGGAAAATAAAGAGATGTACTCTATAATATTTTAGGAAGGGTTATATTTTGTACATTATTAGTAGTGAATGCCTCCATGGCTATTTGTAGTTTCTTAGGAGATTATTGTAATTGCAATTAGGTATTTTCTTTTTGCCACATTTTTTGGCATGGATGTATTGAGGGCTTAGTGTATGTGTGTGTGTGTGTGTGTGATAGTGCCTAAAGTATTAGATTTTTTTTGTAATAACTACATTTCAATGTATGTGTGTCATTGTAGTTCTTTCCATGGATGATTAAGTATGCTTATTATTAAAACAGAATCTATGATTTCATATGACCGAAAACCTAGTTATATTGATGCTTTGTTGGGTATTTTCTTTTTCCTCATTGTTTTTATAAATTTATTGCCCACTGAAGTAGGCACCAATTTTTATTGGTTTGAGACCAAATTTTTTAATTTATACATCTTAGTTCTAGTTATCTATAGCTTAGATTAGATTAATACATTTTGTTTATGATTCATTATTACAATCTAGGGAGACATTTTCAGCAAACTAAAACTATTAAAATATTAGACTTGAACATGCATGTTGCACTTTGTTAATGTGTAAACAATGATATAAACCATCTTAAGGGATTAGAATGCTATTGTTATCTATAGGTACATGTGCAATGTGTGTTATTAACTATATATAGAGGCCATATGCAACTAGTTACATTAATCTAGTGATAGAAATTGGGGTCAAATATATAGTTGGGTATAGCTATTATTTACCATGGTTATCTCATATGTTATTTTATTTAGAAACTTATTAAGGAGACCTCTGGAGACTAGGAATGCCCTCTCAAGCGTAAGCTCATCCTAAAGATATTGAGAGATTTTTCCCATTTTCATTGTAGTCCTTCAACCACCTTTAATTTGTTGATGAACTTCTCTTTCACCCTCTTAAAGACATCCCTTTCCTTGAAGGTGGGTGATCCCACAATAGTGGTTTACAATTTTGGCGAAACTAGACACTGAA
Source organism: Sequoia sempervirens (assembly GCA_007258455.2). Taxonomy (NCBI): domain Eukaryota; kingdom Viridiplantae; phylum Streptophyta; class Pinopsida; order Cupressales; family Cupressaceae; genus Sequoia; species Sequoia sempervirens. Next base: position 48,785 of record VDFB02325129.1, on the reverse strand, counting down.
ATTATTATTTTTAACTAAATTTTCACATTCGGGAACCTATAGCAGCTAAATTGTGAGGAATTTGAAGATGATGCAAACTAGAGTCTCGTCACATTTTGTTTGTAGATTCTAAAAATATTTTTTTCAAAATCTTTAGAATCATATTGCACTTCCTTTTCCATCTCCAATGAAAACTAGTTTTTTCATAAAACAACATTTTTAAAAGTGGCCTTTTGTGATAGCATAAATTTTTTTTTCCATGAAGGATAAAATTCTAATTCTTTCAATTTAGATTTGTAACTCGATATCTAAAGTGCTTCCACTTGGTTAGATAATTTTTATTGAATATTTTTTTCTTTAATCAAGTTTCGAAGTCAAACCAATTACAATTCGGACATAGCATAACGTATACGCTTAAATTTTTTTGTATATATCTAAATTCAATTTTTTTTGTTGGATCAAGGACTTCAATATCTGGTACACTCATATTTTTCAATTTTTTTTTTGATAATCACGCTATTTTTCCACATTTACATAACAAAGACCTTCATTTTCGATGAAAAACCTATGTTTAATAAAACTAAAAAAAAAAATACATAATAAAACCAAAACATATTAAAATTATATTCATTGGATAGCTCGTTCCGAGGACTACCTAATTCTAGTTGGGTTTGTGAAGACTCCTCCATTTTCATCCTCAACCTGAGCTTCAAAGTAAAAATTTAGGTTTTTTGTGTTTTGAGGGAATGATGAATAAGGGGGGTTAATCTGAACCTAGGGTTCACAACTTCCCCAATATGCATTTATTTTTTTTTTTTGGGTGGGAAATGTGGGCCCAGTAATTAATGGGTTCGCTTGAACCCTAGTTTGGGCGAACCCCTTTTGGGTTCGATCGAACTTGTAGGTTCAAGTGAGCTCCTAAAACCATTTTTTTTCCCATGGGATCATTTTTTCTTAGTTTTCCTTCCTCCATAAAATTGTAAACCACTATTGTGGCTTCACCTAGGTGTGAAGTCATGTTCTAGGATCATGGACCTATTATTTTAGGACCTAACATGACTATTTTTCATTAGATTTCATTTAGGGTTTTGTATTCAAAGACAAGTTGTAGACATAAATGAGGACCAAAATCTTATTATAAGAATTTTGATCTTTTAAGGATCAATAATTGTACTAGGAATCATTTATCAAAGAACCATCTATATTTTTGCATAATAGAAACTACACTCTCATTTACACAATTTACACTTTATTTTCTATGCATCTTCAAAGATAATGAGACCAACAAAGGGGTTTGACCCACCATCAAGGAAGTTCCATACATCCCTTGGCTTATACCAAATCATCAAGGTGCTTGTAAACATTCCATTTTGTTTGAGATATAGGCACAAATGGAGTAAATAGAAATTAAAGGACATTTATTAAAGGATGAAACTAAGCATAGATGAAGCACCCCTAGACTAAACTATAGATGTCATCTAATCTGAAATACACCTAAGACTACAATTTTGATGCATCACAATTTAATAAATACAAATCTAATTTTAACATATTAATTAGATTATCAAACACAATATATAAAAAAATCTTCTCAACAACATTTGTGAATTGACTTAAAACCAAACCCTTTCTAAACACTTTCATATGTCATATCCATTGGCCATCTCAAATACTATTAGTTTAAATTTACCTACTACAAATTAATTTATCATTCATCAAATATCTGAAATCATTTATTATATCTGTTTATTTTCCCTACAATTGTATAGATAAAAAGTGATAAAAACAAGTAAATAAAAAGTTACTGGGGATTAATGAAACAATACCCAACCTAAAGAGCTATCATATTTCCTAATAAATGACAGAGTATTTACCATTGTTTTAATATCTAAAACAAAATCTGTCAACTTCAGCTCACATCATGACATTACATTTCTAAATGAATTTGATTATCGCAATGGATCAATCACATCAACATATGAAGACTTTTTTCTAAATTAAATTAAACCAAAAATTACAGATTATACAGAGACTTTTCAACAGCCCTAGGCTAGTAACATCCATCGCCTCTGTAAAACGTAAACTAAACTCCAAAATTTCTTGACTATAATCTGTAATGGGAAAGAGATCATAAAATCTCTGTAGTTTTCATGGAGGAAGCTACTTTATGTCAATGGCAACAGTGCTTTTACTGTGCTCTTCCACCTGTTCACTATTAAAGGAACAACCACCATCTTGTTGTTCTCCTGAACCACTTTCATTCCTGATCAATGCATTGTCATCTGCCTGTTCTCCAATTAAAACCTCCATTTGTGTGTGACCCAATTCCACAGATGGATTACACTGCTTTTCAACGGTGGCTCTGCAAAGAGGGCAAGTAGAATGAGAATATAACCACATATCAATACAATCCACGTGAAAACTGTGATTGCAGGTGGGCAGCAGCCGGGCCTTCTCATTCTCCTCGAATTCACACAGGCAAACGGAGCAGCTTAAGCCATCTGGCCCATCTCTGAAATTTTCCGCCTTGTAGAGAAAAACTGGGAGGGTATTTATAATGTCCTTGTCAAGCCCCTGTCTGGTGGAGATCGAAAATAAGACATCCGCTGCTCTGCGAGAAAATGGATGAGATCGTGAAATCCCACGGGTGTTGGAATACCTGCGTAAATAGACATAATAAACAGCAGTGATAATTACACAGACGCTAAAGATGGAAACTATGGTTGCCATAACCATGAAATTTTTCAATTCCGAATCCTCGGATTCGGTGTAAACGGGAACACGGCTTGTAATAGTTTTATAACACGGACCCTGCAAATCTTTGAACATAGGCGGACACGGACTCCGTGGTCTCGGCGTCTCTGCCATGGTTGGAGGATTTGTGAGGGGTGGGCAGCATAATTATAGAGAGGAAGAAGAATAAGTCAAATTGAAATAGAAAATAGTGTGGATATTGGGTTGCCGCGTGTGTAGGTATAGAACGCGGACCGTGCAACATACGTTCGAAGTATATTCTTGCGTCTCCCTACCGCCGGATGATCAGTCAAGTCAAGTCAAGTCAGCGAGCCAATTCACTTCTTTTCATTTTTGTAACTGATTTTCAAAACGGCATGTCTTTGATTTTGAGAAGGGCATGAATTTTCAACGTCAATGCATTTCATTTTTTCCACTCAGTGGAGTACTCGCTGCTCGCCATTCATTTTGTAAGCGCAAGGCCCGCTGATTGGCTTTTCTCGTTATTTTATTTTGTGGTGTAGTGAGTGCAAATGGACTGACCTTAACGAGGAATAGAATGCCTATTCCACATCCGCCCCCACTTGTCCATGTCAAAAGCCTTCCCTGTCTCCATTATTACCCAAGTTTTTAATCTCCGTAACCATTACGGTGGAACGAGACATCAAACTGTGCCAGTGGACGAATAAGTAAGCTTCAGTAGCTGTCAACAGCTAAACTACCTTTCCTTTACAGTGTTGTGCAAGCCATTTGCTTCGATGTACATTTTCGAATGGATCGTTCTACGAAAAATACAGTCCTGTTTTTTCTACGAACCAGGTTGAAAACCGACAAGCATCCTTTTTTCTACAAAACCCCACCATGTTTGCTCTCCGGTTGTTGGTTCGACAACACCCACCCGATTGGACGAAGATATAGGTAAGCCTAAGTATGCTGTCAACAATAAAACTACATTTCCTTTCAC
>VDFB02325129.1:0-45089 GCA_007258455.2 Sequoia sempervirens | reverse complement strand
AAAAAATAGTCGTCAGCCACATACCCATCTTATTGCCACTTTTTCGCCCATCATGATCCTACACATACCCAGGGGAGAATGAGGAATAAGGGGGGTTAATTTGAACCCCTAGGGGTTCAAGCAAACCACCCCCAATATGCATTTCCCTTTTTTATTTTTGGGTGGGAAATGTGGGCCCAGAATTAATGGGTTCACTTGAACCCTAGTTCGGGCAAACCCCTTTTGGGTTCGATCGAACTTGTAGGTTCAAGTGAGCTCCTAAAACCATTTTTTTTCCCATGGGATCATTTTTTCTCAGTTTTCCTTCCTCCATAAAATTGTAAACCACTATTGTGGCTTCACCTAGGTGTGAAGTCATGTTCTAGGATCATGGACCTATTATTTTAGGACCTAACATGACTATTTTTCATTAGATTTCATTTAGGGTTTTGTATTCAAAGACAAGTTGTAGACATAAATGAGGACCAAAATCTTATTATAAGAATTTTGATCTTTTAAGGATCAATAATTGTACTGGGAATCATTTATCAAAGAGAAATATTGATGGGTGTTTTTGTACACTTTCTCAACACAGGCAGTGCGTGGGTGCACTACCTCTCTTGAAAGGAAACCTCCAACTGCAAGCTATTGAAAATCTCCCCAAGGTCTCTCGGGTGTTAGGTCATAACTTGCATGGAACTCCTCAGTTGATTTTGATGTGATTTTGTTGGTAATCATAGGGCGGACTTACGTAGTTGAATGTGGGATGGATCTTCAAATCTGAAGTTTTTGAGACGGAGGTCAAGTTTCACTTTGCTATAGGTTCAGACAACGGTCCAAAACTTTGATGTTTTCTTCAAGTTAGGCTTTACAATGTGCAATGAAACTTAGCACGGGATATTTCTAAAAAAAAGGAAAAGAGTAGGGAAAATGGAAGGTTCCTAGATCTACAACTAACTGTGAACAGTAATTATGGAGTTCCTACAATGGAAAACTTCCTTAAAACAAGATTTCACTTAACCAGAAATCTCACAGTCTCATGAAATTTGTGCTATCTTCTAAGGTCTACAAATATTTCACCTTTCATTCACCATATGTATGCATGAACAAAGAAAAAGTGTGGAGCAGCTTTGAATTTAAGCCCAGACTAACTTCACACAACTATCTACCAGCAACAAACAACAAAAAGTATTGACTAAGAAGGCATCTACATAGCAAGAATTTTCACAACTACGGAACAACATTTCTAAAATCTATCAAAACAAGAATACAGCTAACTAGAACAACAATGCAAATTTAAGTAAAGAATTTAACAATGGAAGTTGAATCAAGTAACATGTGAAAATCTTAGAAAATGCACCAAGTCAATGTATTTTCATTATAAATTTTTGCAGCATGTCTTTACAACAACTCAACTCCCCCTTGCAAATGAGAGGAGATCCCCTATTTATAGTGCCCAAAAAGTTAAATGAATGGCCAAGATTCATTATAAAATAGGGTTTCACCTACCCCCAATATATTAAAATTTAAAATTACATTCTTGTCTCCTTCAATATTTTGTCCTCTAGTGCAGGCACTATAGCACCTTGTCTTTTGTTGATTGCTCTCTTTACTGCAGCTATTCCTTTGGGAGATCCTCATTGACTACAGGGTTGTCCTCCTGCTTCCTTGAAGCTATGTATTCCATGAATTTTAGAATAACTAGTTGGAGCTTCTCTACCTCAATTATCTCGTACCGCAACATCTAGTAGCTCCATTCTTTTGCATTATCCTCAAAATTCTTCCAGTCTTCATCATACTTTACGCCCTGATCTCTGAACAACTCTGATTGGTCGAAGGCACAAGCAACAAAACTCATGAACTCCACTATTATTTCACTAGACATCCTATCCTCCATCTTCTTATAAAAGAAAGGTTTTATCTTCTTTGGATCCATTTGCACTGCAAGCATATCATACTCTGTCACCAGCTTGAGATATCGGGTGCATTCCGCCCTAATTTCCTTGACCCATTCGATGTCTAGATCCACCTTACTAGTTATTTGCTCCAACCTTTCCTTTCTATTATCGAAATCCCACCTCCACACATCCATCAACCAGTGAGCATCCCTTTTGAATGCAAGCTCCTTTTCCCATGTGACTTTCGGTAATTGGAGGATGGCCTCAATATTTGGATAGGTGGAGTCGTATGTTGCAGGGAAGTTAGCGCAGAGCTTCCTCGTGCTTTCCAGAGATTGTTGTATGTCCAAGAACTTGTTGGCTATTTGAACTGCTCGACTAATACTCATGTTCCCAACGTACAGGACCTATCAGAACCAGCTCTCTGTAGTCTTGTCCAAGTTCCTTCTCTTCTCTAGCTTGTCAATCAATTCCTTGGACAACAATAGTGGTGGAGCCATGAATGTGGTGGGTATTTCTTCAGCTGAGGACCATTGCTGGATGTAGGCTGTTAGATCAGCCACCTAAGCTTTAAGCTCATCCTTTGAAACTTTGTCCTGTTGTATCATATGTACCACCGTGGCTACAAACTCTTCGAGGTGCTCCACCTTCTATTCCCTGGTAGCAATTCCTAAATCAATGGTGGAGATGTTGTAGCTTATTCCTTCCCTGTCCACCACTAGCGTGGCTATTTTCATTACTCGAGACCCATAAGCATCAATTGTTACCTTGGATCTGATCTTAGTCCTCTTCTCTTTTCTATTCATGATCTGTGCTTGGGCTAAGATAGCCTCCAACCTGGCTCTTGGGTTCTTTGGTGCAAGAGTTTTCTTTTCAATCTATCTCTCCAGCCATCTAGGCATAACAGACTTTTCTTTAGGTGATTCACGATCACCCTCACCTTCTTCGGCTAAGATCTCTATTTTCTTATATCCAGGGGCCCTTTCCTCCATTTTAGTAGCATCTCCTTCTTCCTCATCGGAGTCCTAGATGAACACAAGGAACTTGATGGGAGGCTTGGTAGGTAATTGTTTTCGAGGATTTTCTTCTTTCTCTATTTCCTTCCCCTCCTTTTCTCCAGTTTGCTCAACCTCGTGCATGTGCCCCTTGGGTTGCTCAATTTCGAGTCCCCTCACAATTTGAGCCTCACTCTTAGGCTCATCTTCCCCTACACTTTCCTCCTCTTGACAAGGGAACGACACACCCTCTTGCAGTTCCCCTATAGGGAGCTCCATGTCTTCTGCTGCCTTGTCTTCTTGTTGTTGTGCTTCTTCTCTAAGAGGTGACCCTTCTTCCTCTTCTTCATTATCCTTCAACTACCAGGCCATATCTTCTTCAAGATCGTCATCGAAGGTCTATACAATGACCCTACCACTGACATCCTCTTCCTCATCCCTGCCCTCTAAAGAGCCTGTTCCTTCCTCCTCGTAGGACACCCTATCAATTGTACAGTGTTCATACTCTAGGTGCTCATGGTATTCGTCAGCTTCCTCTTCAAATGGCTTTGAGGCCTCTTTCTCCCGTCTCTCCCACTCCTCAGAGATTAACATGGTGGCTTCCATAGCCAGCGGTCCTCCCGGAGGCTGCGAAGGTTTAGTAGTAGCGAGGACCTGTGCTAGGGCCTGTGAAGAGTGGGGTCCATGAGGATCTGGGAGAGCTTGGAAGGGAGATTCTACATGTGCTTCGAGAAGGTGTCGGGCAAGATGAGAGCCGGTATTGGTGCCATTACTGTAGCCAATGGGAGTGACGTGGTAGGTGACATGGTAGCAGAGGAAGGAGGAGTAGTCACGATAGAGGAAGAATCAATTACTATTACAGGCTCGGTCGGAGGTGAAGGGACAAGATGGACAGAGATATCCACTGTCGGCGGGGATGTGGTGACCAAGGCCAGGGAGGCAGATGATGGGGCAGCCAAAATAGGGAGAGCCAAAAGAGGTTTTAATTGATCTATACCTTTTTCTTCATCCTCTTGGATTATGGGCTGCTCCATGGTGCCTCCTATTTGCTTGAGCCTTTTTAGAAGGTGAGCCTCCTGGATCTTTCCTTGTGTATACTTTGGGGTCTGGTGACTACTCCTTTTTTGTTTCTTTCCTCTTCTTAGATCTAGTGATTGGAGGACATTTGGATGTTCCACCCGTTGAAGTTGTGGTGGAAACATCTTCGGTGGTACTGGCTCACTCTTTAGCCCTTCATATGTCAGGACCACCCCTTGTTGTTTGAATCGGGCCAGCTGTCCATCAAACCATTCTTTCGTTCGAGCCAAAACTAGTTTAGTTCTAATATTGAGGTCATCAACCTCCTGTTCATCCCAATCTATTGTTGGTAGCAGCAAGTTGGCGACTACAGGGTATTTGGGGTCTATTACGGTGCTTTCGTCCTCTTCAACCTGATTCACTATGGGAAATGGTTGCACCCTTCTTATGAAGTACGCAGTCATCCACATGTAGTGCCTTGCACGCATTTCCTTGTCGTCCTGACAATCTCCCCAAAATTCCTCAATGTGGTGTAGATGAGCGAACCCTAACCCCAGTGCTTTCCTTATATGCCCATATGGGTCCATTTGTGAGCGAGCAGTGTTTAGGAAAAAATGATAATCATTCAATTCTTTCTCAGAATTCCCAACGCACTGGGAAGTTTGTAATTTGTACTTTCCTCGGCTGAAAGTTGAGGGGTAGGAGATCCCTGCCAAGTGTTTGCTATTGAAGATAGACTATATGTGTTGGAGCTATCAGGAAAGTTCCAATAGTATGATCCAGTTGTTGGGGTATCGGGGCAGCTTATTTGGCCCTTCTGTGAAGCCCTGGGCACGAATATATGTGAACTTTGGATACTGAATGAAAAGGAAGGTGTACTGCTTCAAGAATGTTCGAGCACTGTGAGATACCCTTCTCTCAAAATCCCCTACAATCACTCTGATGATATAGCCGATGAAAGCATCTTTTACCCTGCAATATTCCTTCTTGAAGTTCCAGTGCTGAAGGTGGGGCTACTTGTTATAGACCTTGAAATTTTGACCCTGCTCCCCATCAAGTGCCACAAACAGTCCACTATACTACCTTTGGTCTACCAAGGAGTAAACCAGATAGGAGGTCATGTAGAACTTAGAGCTTTTCTTCACGTTCATGAACTGCTCATGGAAGCAGTCGCTAATTATGCCTCCCCAGTAAAATAAGGATTTAGTGGTGACATCCTCATTCCCGTGAAGGATCTACTCAACAAAGTACACCATCCATTCCTGATAGAAGGCAACAGTAGGGAGACCCATCACCTTGCTTAGCATAGTGACTAAGTCATGGTAATCTTCATGGAAGTCACTGCGGAAGAGTTCTTGAGGAACCTTTGCAACGCTGCCCCGTTTCTCTTTAAGCCAGTGCTGATTTATCAATCTCTTGCAACCCATTGGGTTGTTGTCCCATGCTACTTTGCATTCCTCTATGGTAGGCGTCTCCATCTCGATGAAGGTGGGAATGTGGAAGGTCTTTGTAATTCCCTCAGCTGACATGTCAGCAAGAATGTTCCCATCCCGATCAATAATTGTTCGCATCTAGGGTTGATATGCCTATCAGAAAGCCATGACCAATTCAGGGGCCACTAGGGATGGAGGGAAGCCTGCAGCTTTTGCAATTCCACTTTGCCTAATCAGCCTTGCATTCTTGGTTGTTTGGTTGACTCTGACCCTTTGCTTAAATTCATCAATATCGACATGGCCGATATTGGTATCTGTGATTTCTTTCTAGTCGGTGATAATCTTCGAGTGTAAGGGTTCACCCTGGAACTGGTAATTCATCTAGTCCTTGTCCTCTTTTCCATGAGGAGTCTTTCCTGATTTCTTTCCTTTTTCCTTTTCCGCAACTACCCTCGAGGGTCCTACACCTAATTCCATATATCCTGCAAGCAAAGTCATAGTCAGTGCACCTGATCATGAAAGCTTTGATGTTAGTCAAAATTTCGTGGAAGAAATCAACTTTAGACAATTTATCATTCATAAGAACATACTTTTACTTCTAGATGTTATTAGTCCTTCAATTGAGGGATTTTGGACAATCCGGGCCTAGAGGACCAGACTTCCCTAATAGGAATGCTATTTTGAAAGGGAAAATGGGGTGGTGCGATCTGAGAGATTTCTCCCGACCGAATTTTGATGGTTAGAAAGGCTACTATCGAAGAGAGCCGAATTTGAGCACCTGGGTCGAGATCAGATTTCAAATATGAGGTCGTTTGGATCAATTTGAGAGCATCTGGAGGTACAGGGTCGGAAGGCCGTCTAGGGTTGGCTATTTGAAACGGCCAGAAATAAAGGGAATTCTAGGGACAAAATTCTGGGGTCCGAGACCCAGAGGGCCGAAACGCGACAGATGCTTTTCCTTCGCATTTGGAGGAGCTTGGGCCTGGAGATCCAGGAAGCCACCCTGCTTTTGTCATTCGGAATGGCGATCACCGGATGAAAGTCCAAAGGGAGCGGGTCAGTAGACCAGACCCAATAATGAGGTTGGGCATAAAATTTTCCATGCGAGGTTCCCATTCGGCGAACAAGAGGGCGGGGCCCGAAGGCCGAAAAGGAGCACGCACTTTTCCCTTTTGGAATGACGGAGATGGGACGGAGTCCCGGTGGGCGGAGCCCGATAAGGGCGAGGATGTCAAAATTCAAAGATTTACAATTTCGTGGAAAATGAAATCTCGAGGTCCGGGGGGCAGAAGGATGTTAGTGATTGGTCGTTTGAAATGGCGAAGCGATCGCGGAAGTTCACAGACTAGGACCCAGCGAGGTGCCAAAAGGTGGGTTTGCACATAATACCGGACGGCGAGAGACAAGGCGGGCTCTGAAGATTGGGTAGATAGGTTGACTCTGCCATTTTGGAATGGCAAAGACATCACGGAGTGTCGAACATAGAAGTCCGGTGACCTGGGCCCAGAAAGCCAAAAGGAAGGCCAAATGAGAAGTTTAGGTTATAAGTTGACGGAAATTGGACAACAGAGGTCCGAGGTGTCCGGCCTAAGTGGACAAATCGCTATTTGGAGCATTAATTTTGGTTTCTAAGTTTGACGGCCATTAGGAGACCAGGGTCCAAAGGGCATGAATGCCCTTGGTGATGAATGGTCATGACGAGGTGGAGTTTCAGACCGATTTTAAGGGCGTCTTGGACGTTTTTTGAAGATTCAAGGACATGGGTTTTGTCCGCTTTGTCAAGTTTTTTCAATTAAATGTATTTTAAACCCATGTTGTTAATCATTTTAGGCGTTAAAATTATGAAAAAACTCTCAGGAAGACGGACATAAAACCTACCTCAGAAACCTGATGAGGCAAGGCATGAAATGCACTAAGGGTCAGCAAATGACGGAAACAGGTGTGAGGGTGATGATCGACAAAGGTAGTGATCCTCTCTAGCAAGCACTCTGATCTCCCTGGAAAACCTGACAAATGAAAATGATAGGTTGGGAAAGATATTTATACCCAAAATAGCGATTAATGCCCCCATTTAATGTAGGTACGACCGACTAGTTGGTTGGTGGATTTGAATTTGCGGACGACAGCAGGAGGTTCGAGGTCCGAGGGCTAGAAAGACGTGAGGCGACAATCATTTAAAATTCATTTTGCAAACCGACGGCCGAGGGTATCTCGGGGCCCGAAGGAGCGGAGTTCCGTCGTAGGTTTGCCATGTGGAAATTCAATTTAGAAACCACTAGCGGCGAAGGGGAACTCGAGGCCCGGAGGACGGAGTTCCATCGGTGATTTGTTGTCAGGAACAGCGAAGTTCGCACGGAGTTCCGAGAGCAGAAATATGGATGGTCGGGCCTGAAGGAGACGAAGGTAGGCCGAAATGTTCACAAGTTTCACTAGACGGAACACAGGGAGTTGGGTCCCGAGGCTAGGAAGGCAGAAACCTTCCATCATTCGGAACGGTGATCACAAGGGGGAAACCCGACCAGGGAAACTCAGTGGGGCAGGCCCATCAGGCTCCAAGGCCGCTGGCAGAGGCAAACTACCAAGGAGACTCTGCAAGGTGCCAAGACTTGACAAAATTGAAGGGGGAAGCATGGTCAACTCAAAATGAGACTTTGGAGGTATGTTGACCACCCAGGACACTAAAACGGGGGCACACAAAATGAGGTAGTGACAAAAAGACCTGAGAAGAAGAAAGAAAAAGAGGGTCCCCATTTTGAATGAGGCATGTGTGCTGAGGGCACAACAAATGGTGACTCCACTGGGAAACGCTCCCAAGCGTTCTAAGGATAAGTATTCATCCAAGACCCAAAATCTTTGGTTTCGCAGACCAGGAGTGGACTTCTAAAGGTGAACTAGAAGGACAGGATCCTTAATTGGGTCAATCTATAGGACACCTCAGAAGTGTGTGTAGTGAATTCATTCCTTTCCGCAGGATTGTGACTAGTGGTTGCTAATTCAATTAAGCAAGCTACATAAAGCGTCCAACACCAAAAGTAACCTGGACATTACTCTACTGCCAGTTAGGCATCCATAGCTTCGACAGAGTTGTCGATGCGATCCCACAGATATTGCTCTACTGTCGGCCAAGCGTCCATAGCCCCAGTAGAGTTATCCGCACACCCATACGGTCGCTTAGTTTTCATGAATTCTTTTATCTTTTGTTTTGATATTTCTTTCAACGTCCCTCCTCTCACTTATCTTTTGCTCAACTGGGTAAGCACTGAAGCCTACAATGGGTTTGAGGACCACAGTGGTCACTGGAGTATACTTAAGATTTTTCACTCACTAGGGTGTCATAGCAACCATGGTACAGTCCTTTAGAAATTATTAATATGTGTTTTGTGCGAGATCTGAGATGTGTGTAAAGAGATCCAACCAAGGGTCGAGTTCTAAGGAAAAGTTCTAATGAGGAAATCATTCCTAGGCAACCTTCAGAGACCAATAGTCAGGAATGAATGCTTAGCTGAAGAACACCAAGGACGGATAGCAAAGCGAACCTTTCATCAAGCGATCACGACTACCACAAGGGGACGGAGAACACCCTTTTCGAAACAAAACTGCTGGGGGGAAAAGCAAATAGAGCGACGCGAAACAACAAGATGCAAGCAAACCAAAAGGAAACCTACTCTAACCTATATACAAATATTTACAAGGAAGGGCTCACGAGAGCTTAGTCTTGGAAGTAATGCTTCAGGTGCTGCCTGTTGACTAGCAATGGGATGTCTTCACCAGTTAAGGTCTTTAGGCAGAAAGCATTGTCTCCCAAAATTTTAGCTATTTGAAAGGGGCCAAGCCAAAGCTTGTCGAATTTGTTGTGTCCCCCTTTCTTTTCATGGACCTTGTCCCAATACAGGACCAAATCTGCAATTCTAAAGGCCTTGATTTTAGCTCAGCAGTCGAACCATCTCTTAACCATGCCCTGATGTTTGGCAAAATTTTCTATTGCACGGTCTCAGACTTCTTCTAAATGTAAGAGCTCAGCTAACTGAGCTTCTCTACGATCCCCTCCATTATAAAATTCGTTGATAAACTGGAGAGTGGAATCTTTAGGTGGATAGGAAATATGGGCTCTAGACCGTAAACAAGATGGAATGGGGAATCGCCAAGGGCAGCCTTATGGTGAGTACGGTTCGCCCAAAGGGCGAAACAAAGCTAGGTATGCCAGTCCTTGGAATGCCTATCTAGCAGTTTCTTGATCATGGTGATCAGGTTCTTATTCATGGATTTGGGAAGGCCATTTCCTTTAAGGTAGTAATTAGATGAAAACTTTAGGGCAATCCCATAGTCGAAGGCCCAACTAGCAAATTTTAATGAAGCAAATCTAGGTCCATTGTCACACACCAATGCATAAGGACAACCGAAGCAATTTAAAATGAAACTTTCTAAAAAATTGGTAACTACCTCAGTTATGCATTGCTTACATACAATTGCTTCTATCCATCTAGTACAATAATCGGTAGTGGTAAGAATGTACCTGTGTCCTGCAGATGATGGATGGCTTACCGAACCGATGAAATCGAGGCCCCATTGCGTGAACGGCCTTACCTCCAGCACGAGCTGTAGTGGGACAACAACATTCTTCTCCTTGGTGGCGGTTGTCTGACATGTGTGACATGAACGAACATGATAGTGGGCATCTTTGAAGATAGTTGGCCAATAATATCCCACCCTTAATATTTTATGTGCAGTGGAAGGACCAGACCCATGGCCAGTGCCAAACTTATCATGAAACTCCCTCAAGACTCGATCTACTTCTTCTTTACCAAGGCATCTCAAGTAAATGACTAACCATTGCTTTTCAATCTAAGAGCATGCTTTTGGACTCCCTGTAGGTGAGGCAGACACTTGTGGTTTAGCAAATAATAGACGACATTCTCGTACCATTCTCCTGGGGAAACATCCTCGAGCTGGTACTATTGCCCATTGAGCTCAGGTCCAGCCTCTACTACTACTTCAATGATCATTCGGGTAAGGGCCTGTCCTCTCACCAACTTCATCGGTTGGATTTCCATATCATACTCTTGGAGCAAGGTAACCCATTTGGCTCTTCGTTCATCCAATTCATTTTGCATAAGTAGCGTTTTCACTGCTGGGTCAGGGACAAAGGCAACCACTTTATTGCGCATGATATAATGCTGAAATTTCTTCACCCCCTAACAAGGGCATATTCCTGCTTCTCTATGTTGTGGTAGTGTAATTCAACATCTTTCAATGGAGCACTCATGAAGGCGATCGAGGTGCTCATTTCCTTCATCTTTCTGAGTCAAAATGCTAGCGCGTGAATGCTCTGAAGCGAATGAATAGATGTGGAACGACTTCAGACAGTTTGGGCTAACTAGTATAGGTGCTTCAACAATGGCCCATTTGATTTCTTCAAAGGCTTGCTTGGCTTTGGGAGTCCACTCAACTTTGGCATCCTGCTTTAACATAGCATTGGGAGGTTTGACAATCTTAGCGAAGCCCATGATAAATTTCTTGACAAAGTTGATCTTTCCAAAGAAGGATTTTAATTCTTTCTTGCTACCTGGTGGTGAGATCTTCAGCAAAGACTGGATACATTCAGGGTCTATGGAGATTCCCTATTCTAAAATAACATGCCCAAGCAATCTACCTTCAGTCACACCGAAAATGCACTTCTTGGGGTTAAGTGAAACCCCAAACTCCCTACATCATTGAAACACCTTGCATAGATTGGAAACATGGTCACTTCACCTTTTAGAAAACATAGTTAAATCATCCATGTAGATGATTATGCATTTTCCAATCAGATATTTGAAGGCAATATCCATGGCACGTTGGAAGGTGGTGCCCACATTGATGATCCCAAAAGGAATTCTCCTATAAGCAAAGGTCCCCCACTTAGTGGTGAATGTTGTCTTATGGCGATCCCCATACTATACCATCACCTAGTTGTATCCAGAATACTCATCAAGGAAAGACATCATTTGGGAGTCGTTGATGATCTACAGCACTTCGTCCAACGAAGGCACTGGATAGTTGTCCTTCTCCGAAGCTCAGTTCAAATTGTGGAAGTCTACACACAATATGATTTCTCTATTCTTTTTTCTGACTGGGACCAAGTTGGCCACCCATGTAGAATACCTAACTAGGAAGATAATCCTTGCCGAAAGAAACTTCTGCACCTCTTTGTAAATGATGGGCCCCAACAAGGCATTAATAGGAAGCTACCGCTGATGGAATGGCCTCACTTTTGTTTTGAGAGGGATGGTGTGCATGATGATGGAGGTGTCATAAGCCTTGAGATCTTCATAGCTCCATGCCACCACGTCGTGATATTTCTACAATGCATCAATGATTCCCTTCTTTTCTTCGGGCGTGCACACTTTTCCAATAAACACATTTTTGGTTTCCCTAGCTGTCCCAAGGTTGTGGGCATCGCACTGGTTGCTTATGGCTTCTTTCTTCATTTATCGATTTTGATCTCTGATCTAGTCCAAATCAAATATGCGTTCAAGTTGAACCATACCTCTGGGAATCATGTTGGTTTTAAGGTTGACGAATCCTATGTCCAATTCGACCTCTTCTGGATCAGCCTCAACAATTATTTGGGTGGCAAAGACATTAGAACTCATGATGAATTCAAGGATATGTTTGTCATCATTGAAGACCTGAAAGTGAGTGACATTATTTGGGACAGACGGGGTGGATGTCAACTCAATTGTAAATTTCTTAAGCCCAGACAAGGAGAGGGGTTGCAAAGTGTTGGCTGCTTGAGCCAAGGCATCAGATGTATGATTCTGAGCATGAGGGATCAGGTGTATATTGAATGCATCTAAACCTTCTAAGAGATCCCAAACCCCATGCCTATAGTTTGCAAGTCTTCTATCATGGCAGGAATACAATTTTCTAACTTGTTTAACTACGAGTTCAGAATCCTCAAAACCTTGTAGCATTTTGACATTTTTCTTCAAGGCCATAAGAAGGCCATGGACTAACGCCTCGTATTCCGCTATATTATTGGTGCAATAAAACTACAATATATGGGTAGCAAGAAAGGTCTTACCCGTTAGGCTGATAAGTTCAAACCCGACACCAGCTCCTTGTTTTGACTTGGACCATTCAAATCGAAGCATCCAAAATTTGGAAAGTTCCTTGACTTTGGGTCCAACTAAGCTCTTACTCCCTTTTGGCTAGGTGGTTACCTCTGTAATCTTAAGGGAATCTTTTAGCTCAGTGCGTTGAACAACGGGTGGTTCTGCCAACACCTCCTTTGGCATTTCCTTCTGAAGGACAACTAATTTTTTAACATGCTCTACTGCTATTTGACACAAGCAGCTATCAAACTCAGAGTGGGAAGCATTGTGAATCCTGCACTAGTTTGGCAATAAGAGATCCTAGAAATTCATTCAGGCACCCAAGCTGAGTTGATCCCTTGCACACTTTTCCATGAATTCCTAGAAACCACTGAGTAGTCCCCAGTTGTCGCCTTCATCAGTTTTATCATCTAATTCTACCAGCATTTCCGTACTTGGAGGCATTCGAGTAAGGTCAGTTGGAGGGCTGCATTGTACTAAGAATACTTTGGCAGTGCATTCTTCCTGAGGCTCAAATTCGTCTTGGCAGGAAAAGGGACAGTAATTTCTCAATTATGTCTCAACAAATAGCACTTCATTGAGAATGGATTTGATTTGGCAGCCCTTTCCATGGCGACCACATGTGAGAATGGTCCATGGCAGCATATCCATTTAATTTTTTGGTGAATTCTCTTCCCAGGATGATCCCATATGTATTGGGAATATCAGCCACTTGAATATCAATGACTTGTATCCTCGGATCCACAGTGATTTGCATCGGGATCCGATTCATTTCTCCCACAATGTTAATTTTTGTTTTGTCCAGTTGGGTCACCTTCCTCCTAGAGGGTGTGGGAGTAATTCCAAGAGCCTTACATACCGTCAAAGGCATAACATTGGCAGACACTCCTAAATCAAGCAGACAGTTATGCAAGTTTTTTCCCAAATATCCGAATGGTGGTGAGGAAAGGGAGAGTTTCCACTCTTCCTTGGAAGAGGCTCATAGGCGTGTCTACCTAAGCTAATTTAGTTTTGTTCGTGTTGCTAGTTTTATCTTTAATCTACCTAGATGACCGATCCTTAGAACTCTGCCTATTGTTCTGGTCTAGATCCCTTTCCGGCTATTTACTAGTAGACTAACCTGAGGGAACATCCCTCCTTTTCCCAGTATTATCCTATATCACAAGTTCTTTCCTAGGCTCTTCAAAGGTGACTCTCTTAGCTAATGTTTTCTGCATTGTGCTAGAGGATGGGGTCCCATTGAGTACCCTAAATAAGGCATGCCTCATAGTAGGGACCTTGAGTAGTTCAAAGGCAGACAAACTGATTTTTACCTTCTTGAACTCTTCTACCACATATTCACCCATCTGCTCAATTTCAAAGCCAAAGGCTTGACCTATTCCAGAGCTAGGAGGTTGGACTTCCCTTTGAACTAACTGATTTTGGGGCTGGCCTTGAGGATGATTCTGTGTCTGATTTTGAGGCTTATCCTTGTCGAGATATAGGGTGGGTATATGGGGAAGCCCAGGATTATTGTTGGAATTAGGGTCAAGCGAGGTAGTAAAATTGTTTGGTGGTGTAGAATCTGTAAAGGGTCCACCTGCCTGCCTATTTCTGAGGAAGTAAGGGGTTGTTCTTTGGTGAAATATGCAAATTTCTTCTACATATGGTTCTTCCTCATCTACCGAACCATTGTCTACCACATCAAAAAGCTGAGCCAATGTTTGCTCATTACTTAACTCTTGCACTTCTTCACTTTTAACGAGAGTAGGCTCGATCTTGGGCTAATTATGGTTGCCTCACGAGAATGGTGCCTATTTGACCACGAGACAGGAGGAGTCATAAGGCTCAGATGGAACGATGTCTCTGCAACCGGTACTATCAGCAACATTTTGGACCTCAATTTGAAAATTTTTTGCAGCTGTCTAGAATTCAAGGCAATCCAACTCGGAGTGTCTACTAGTCTTGTGAATTCGGCACCATCCAGAAAAAGCTCCCCCAGTGAGGTACACCCCACTAGCCTTTCTCTCATTATTGGCCAGTTGATCTAGAGGAGTAGGGACATCTCCATTATTGGGCTTTGTATTCCACATGCGGTTTTTCCTCTGAAAAGGCCTCCTCTCGGAACTTTGGTTCATATTCTGTCCTCTATCATAATTCTTCCCAAAAGAGGTGCTTGCTTCCCGATTGTCCCTACTGTCCCTGTTATCTCAGCTATCCCGATTAAGATTGGCCTGGAGGTTCCATTGGGATGCCTGTAACTGATTATTCTAATTCTTTAAGTGCATCATTTCCATGGACATTTTCTTTATCATCTCTTTCAGCTCTTCTAATTTGTCTTTCTCAGTAGTGCTGCTTGGTTGCGGTGCCAAATTTTGGAGAAAGATAGGCGGAGATACCGACTGATTCTGATGCACTAGGGGGAATTCCAGTCCTGGAAAAAATAGTGGTGCTTGCGGTTGTTGAGAGTACACCTATTGTTGTTGGGGAGCTTGAGTGTAACTTTGTTGTTGTTGGTACTGTAAATAGAAAGGCATGGGAGGTGCATAATTCATTGGCTGCCCCGGATGCAGAACGATGGGCAGTTGAGGCACTTGGTTCATAAGAGGCATCTGATTAGCAAAGGCTTGGTTAAGACTTTGAATCTACATCGGGTGAGCTACTGGTCCCAAAGAAGGTAGCGAGCCGGAGATATTCTACCCCAAATCTGCACTGGTAATAATAGCCTCAGCATAGGTAGTCACCAGTGTGGTGAGTGGTGGGTGCATCCTTTTGACCATTGTTGATGTGAGATTATCCAATGCTGCATAGTAGACGGGGAGGGTTGCAACATCATTGTGTATGTATGGATCCTGAAGCCTCATGAAGGCACGATGGAAACGATCATTGAAGGACCCAATGGGTTCATTAACTTCCCTCCAGACGGACATAAACTATCGGTATAGCTCTGAAGGGCTGATTGGAATCTTGTATTTTTGCAGGAAAAAATTCTTCATAAGGTCCCACGAAGTAACGAACCCCCTCGGCAGATTGATGTACCAATAAAAGGCTTCCTTGCCCAACAAATGTGGGAAAAGGCGGCAAGCTGCATCCTCATGATCGATTTTCATTTCGGTGACTACTATTTCAAATATTTTAATATGTTTTTCAGCTGTTCTGTGTGGGTCACGAAGATTGAACTTTGAACAAAAGCCTTCCAGATTCTTGGGCATATCATGGTAAGCGGCGAAGTGTATCAGTGATGGATTTTGCGCTAACCAAGCCATGGTGGGAGGCGAAGGTGGTATCTGCTATTGATGGACAACAATTTGGGAGTGCACCTGCAATAAAACAACAGTCTGGGACTGCACTTGGGCTACGGCTATTTGGACTGTAGCTTGGGCGGGAAGGGCTGGGAGAGGGGCAACTTCTTGGCTGCCAGAGATAAAAGGGGGAAAAGTTGTTTCAAGTGGTCGGGAAGACAAGGAGGAAGACACGGCATTTCCTCCCTTAGTTCGTTTTACCCTTGTAGGAGGCGACAAATCTTTGAATTCTCCCTTATTTGGTGTCGACCGTAAAACTCTTAGAAATCTTTCTCAGGAGAACGATCTGATTCGATCTAGCATCACAAGACCCTCCTTCTAGCGCCAATTCTATTGATGGGTGTTTTTGTACACTTTCTCAACACAGGCAGTGCGTAGGTGCACTACCTCTCTTGAAAGGAAATCTCCAACTGCAAGCTACTGAAAATCTCCCCAAGGTCTCTTGAGTGTTAGGTCATGACTTGCATGGAACTCCTCAATTGATTTTGATGTGATTTTGCTGGTAATCATAGGGCAGACTTACGTAGCTGAATGCAGGATGGATCTTTAAATCCAAAGTTTCTGAGATGGAGGTCAAGTTTCACTTTGCTGTATGTTCAGACAACGCTCCAAAACTTTGTTGTTTTCTTCAATTTAGGCTTTATAATGTGCAATGAACCTTAGCACGGGCTATTTCTAAAAAATAAGGAAAAGAGCAGGGAAGATGGAAGGTTCCTAGATCTACAACTAACTCTGAATAGTAATTATGGAGTTCTTGCAATGGACAGTTTCCTTAAAACAAGATTTCACTTAACTAAAAATCTCAGTCTCATGAAATTTGTGCTATCTTCTAAGGTCTACAAATATTTCACCTTTCATTCACCATATGTATGCATGAAAAAAGATAAAAATGTGGAGCAACTTTGAATTTAAGCTCAGACTAACTTTACACAGCTATCTACCAGCAACAAACAACAAAAAGTATGGACTAAGAAGGCATCTACACAATAGGAATTTTCACAACTACGGAACAACATTTCTAAAATCTATCAAAGCAAGAATACAACTAACTAGAATAGCAATGTAAATCTAAGTAAAGCATTTAACAATGGAGGTTGAATCAAGTAACATGTGAAAAACTCAGAAAATGCACCAAGTCAATGTATTTTCATTATAAATTTCGGTAGCATGTTTTTACAACAATTCAACTCCCTCTTGCAAATGAGAGGAGACCCCCTATTTATAGTGCCCAAAAAGTTAAATGAATGGCCAAAATTAATTCTCATTGTGTGGCCAAGATTCATTACAAAATAGGGTTTCACCTACCCCCAATATATTACAATTTAAAATTACATTCTTGTCTCCTTCCCTATTTTTTCCTCTAGTGTGGGCACTGTAGCACCTTGTCTTTTGTTGATTGCTCTCTTTACTGCAGCTATTTTTTGGGAGCTCCTCATTGACTATAGGGTTGTCCTCCTACTTCCTTGAAGCTGTATATTCCATGAATTTTAGAATAACTGGTTGGAGCTTGTCTACCTCAATGATCTTGTACCATAATATCTGGTAGCTCCATTCTTTTGCATTATCCTCAAACTTCTTCCAGTCTTCATCATACTTTACGCTCTGATATCTGAATAGCTCTGATTGGTCGAAGGAACGGGCAACAAAACTCATGAACTCCATTGTTATTTCACTGGACATCCCATCCTCCATCTTCTGAAAGTAAGGTTTTATCTTCTCTGGATCCATTTGCACTGCGGGCATATCATACTCTATCACCAGCTTGAGATATCGGGCACATTCCCCCCTAATTTCCTTGACCCATTCAATGTTTGGATCCACCTTACTCATCATCTTCTCCAACCTTTCCTTTCTGTTGTCTAAATCTTGCCTCCACACATCCATCAGCCAGTGATCGTCCCTTTTGAATGCAACCTCCTTTTCCCATGTGACTTTTGGTAACTGGAGGATGGCCTCAATCTTTGGATAGGTGGAGTTGTACATTGTATGGAAGTTGGTGCAGAGCTTCCTCATGATTTCCAGAGATTGTTGTAGGTCTAAGAACTTGTTGGTTGTTCGAACTGCCCGGCTAATAGTCATGTTCCCAACGTACAGGACCTATCGAAACCAGCTCTCTATAGTCTTGTCCAAGTACTTTCTCCTCTCTAGCTTGTTGATTTGTTCCTTAGATAGCAATAGTGGTGGAGCCGTGGATGTGGTGGGTGTTTCTTCACCTGAGGACCATTGCTTGATGTAGGTTGTTAGATCAACCACCTGAGCTTTAAGCTCATCCTTCGAAACTTTGTCTTGTTGTATCATATGTACCATCATGGCTACAGACTCTTCGAGGTGCTCCACCTTCTGTTCCCTAATATCAGTTCCTAAATCAATGGTGGAGATGTTGTAGCTTATTCCTTCCCTTCCCACCACTGGCATGGCTATTTGCACTGCTCGAGACCCAAAAGAATCCATTGTTACCTTGGATCTGATCTTAGGCCTCTTCTCTTTTCTATTCGTGATCTACGCTTGGGCTAAGATAGCCTCCAACCTGGCTCTTGGGTCCTTTGTTGCAGGAGTTTTCTTTTCAAGCTGTCTCTCCAGCCATCTAGGCATAACAGACTTTTCTTTAGGTGATTCACGATCACCCTCACCTTCCTTGGCTAAAACCTCTATTTTCTTATTTCTAGGGGCCCTTTCCTCCATTTTAATAGCATCTCCTTCCTCATCGGACTCCTAGATGAACACAAGGCACTTGATGGGAGGCTTGGTAGGTAATTACTTCTGGGGACTTTTTTCTTTCTCTATTTGCTTCCCCTCCCTTTCTCTAGTTTGCTCAACCTCGTGCACGTGCCCCTTGGGTTGCTCAATTTCGAGGCCCCTGACAGTTTGAGCCTCACTCTCAAGCTTATCTTCTCCTGCACTTTCCTCCTCTTGACAAGGGGACAACACACCCTCTTGCAATTCCCCTGTAGGGAGCTCCATGTCTTCTGCTGCCTTATCTTCTTGTTGATGTCTTTCTTCTCTGAGAGGTGACCCTTCTACCTCTTCTTCATTGTCCTTCAGATGTCGGGCCATCTCTTCTTCAAGATCGTCATCGAAGGTCTATATGATGACCCTACCACGGGCATCCTCTTCCTCATCCCTGCCCTCTGAAGAGCCTATTCCTTCCTCCTCGTAGGCCACCCTTTCAATTGTATGGTGTTCATACTCTGGGTGCTCATGGTAATCGGCGGCTTCCTCTTCAAATGGCTTTGAGGCCTCTTGCTCCCGTCTCTCCCACTCCTCAGAGATTAACATGGTGGCTTCCATAGTCAGCGGTCCTGTTGGAGGTTTCGAAGGTTTAGCAGTAGCGAGGACCTACGCTAGGGCTGCCTAAAGAGTGGGGTCCATGAGGATCTGGGAGAGCTTGGAAGGGAGATTCTGCATTTGCTTCGAGAAGGCCTCGGGGAAGCTGAGAGCTGGTATTGGTGTCATTATTATAGCTAATGGGAGTGATGTGGTAGGTGACATGGTAGCAGAGGAAGGAGGAGTAGTTACGGCAAAGGAAAAATCAATTACTATTACAGGCTCGACCGAAGGTGAAGGGGCAAGATGGATAGAGATGTCCACTGCTGGTAGGGATGTGGCAACCATGGCCAGGGAGGCAGATGATGGGGCAGCCGAAAAAGGGAGAGCCAAAAGAGGTTTTAACTGATCTGTACCTTTTGCTTCTTCCTCTTGGATTACGCACTGCTCCATGGTGCCTCTTGTTTGCTTGAGCCTTTTAGAAGGTGAGCCTCTTGGATCTTTCCTTGTGTATACTTTGGTGTCTGAGGACTGCTCCATTTTTGTTTCTTTCCTCTTCTTAGATCTGGTGATTAGAGGAGATTTGGATGTTCCACCCGTTGAAGTTGTGGCGGCGACATCTTCGGTGGCATTGGGCTCACTCTTTAGCGCTTCACATGTCAGTACCACCCCTTGCTATTTCAATTGGGCCACCTGTCCATCAACCCATTCTTTGGTTCGAGCCAGAACTGGTTTCGTTATAATATCGAGGTCATCGACCTCCTGTTCATCCCAATCTATTGTTGGTAGCGGCAAGTTGGTGACTGTAGGGTTTCTGGGGTCCATTACAATGCTTTTGTCCTCTTCAACCTAATTTGGTATGGGAAATGGTTGCACCATTCTTATGAAGTATGCAGTCATCCACATGTAGTGCCTTGCACGCACTTCCTTGTTGTCTTGACAATCTCCCCAAAAGTCCTCAATGTGGTGCAGATGAGTGAACCCTGACCCTAGTGCTTTCCTTATATGCCCATATGGGTCTATTTGTGGGCGAGCAATGTGTAGGCGTAAATGATAATCATTCAATTCTTTCTCAAAATTCCCAACGCACTGGGAAGTTTGTAATTTGTACATTCCTCGACTAAAAGTTAAGGGGTAGGAGATCCCTGCCAACTGGTTGCTACTGAAGATGGACTATATGTGTTGGAGCTGCTGGGAAAGTTCTAATAGGATGATCCGGTCGTTGGGGTATCAGGGCAGCTTATTTGGCCCTTCTGTGAAGCCCTGGGTGCGAATGTATGTAAACTTTGAATACTGAATGAAAAGGAACATGTATTGCTTCAAGAATGCCCGAGCACTATGAGAGACCCTTCTCTCGAAATCCCCTACAATCACTTTGATGATATGGTCGATGAAAGTGTCATTTAACTTGCAATATTCCTTCTTGAAATTCCGGTGCTAGAGCTGGGGGTACTTGTCATAGACCTTCAATTTTTGACCTTGCTCCCCATCGGGTGCCACAAACAGTCCACTATATTTCCTTTGGTCTGCCAATAAGTAGACCAGATAGGAGGTCATGTAGAACTTGGAGCTTTTATTCACCTTCATGAACTGCTCATGGAAGCAGTCGCTTATTATGCCTCCCTAGTAGAACGAGAATTTTGTGGTGACCTCATTCCCACGGAGGATCTGCTCAATGAAGTACACCATCCATTCCTGAAAGAAGGCAGCAAAAGGGAGACCCATCACTTTGCTTAGCATAGTGACTAAGTCATGGTAATCTTCATGGAAGTCACTGCGGAAGAGTTCTTGAGGAACCTTCGCAACGCTGCCCCATTTCTCTTTGAGCTAGTGCTGATTTATCAATCTCTTGCAGCCCATCGGGTTGTTGTCCCATGCTGCTTTGCATTCTTCTATGGTAGGCGTCTCCATCTCGATGAAGATGGGAATGTGGAAGGTCTTTGTAATTCCCTTAGCTAACATGTTAGCAAGAATGTTCCCATCCCAGTCAACAATTGTTCACGTCTGGGGTTGATATGCATGTCTGCAAGCCATGACCAATTCAAGGGCCATGAGGGATGGAGGGAAGCCTGCAGCTTTTGCAATTCCCCTTTGCCTGATCAGCCTTACATTCTTGGTTGTCAGGTTGACTCTAACCCTTTTATTAAATTCATCAATATCGATGTGGCCAATATTGGTATCTGTGATTTCTTTCCAGTCGGTAATAATCTTCGAGTGCAAGGGTTCACCCTGTAACTGGTACTTCATCTGGTCCTTGTCCTCTTTTCCACGAGGAGTCTTGCTCGATTTCTTTCTTTTGTCCTTTTCCGCAGCTACCCCCGAGGGTCATGCACCCGATTCCATATATCCTGCAAGAAAAGGCATAGTCAGTGCAACCGATCATGAAAGCTTTGACATTAGTCAAAATTCTATGGACGAAATCAACTTTAGACAATTTATCATTCATAAGAACATACTTTTACTTCTAGCTGTCATTAGTCCTTCAATTGAGGGATTTCGGACAATCCGAGCCCAGAGGCCCAGACTTCCCTGGCAGGAATGTTGTTTTGAAAGGGAAAACGGGGTAGTGTGATCTGAGAGATTTCTTTCGACTGTATTTTGATGGTTAAAAAGGTTCATATCGAAGAGAACCGAATTTGAGCACGTGGGTTGAGATCATATTTCAAATTTGAGGTCATTTGGATCGATTTGAGAGCATCCGGAGGTACAGGGCTGGAAGGCCATTCGGGGTTGGCTATTTGAAATGGCCAAAAATAAAGGGAATTTCGAGGATGGAATTCTGAGGTCTAGGACCTGGAGGGCCGAAAGGCGGCAGATGCTTTTCCTTCACATTTGGAGGCGCTTAGGCTTGGAGATCTGGGAAGATGCCCTGCTTTCACTGTTCAGATCAACAATCACCGGACGTAAGTCCGGAGGGAGCAATCCGGAAGACCGGACCTGGTAACGAGGTTGGGTGTCAGATTTTCCATGTGAGGTTCCCATTCGGCGAATGGGAGGGCGGGGCCCGAAGGCCAGAAAGGAGCATACACTTTTCCCTTTTGGAACAACGGAGATGGGACGAGCCCAGCAAGGGCAAGGATGTCAAAATTCAAAGATTTCCAATTTCGCGGTGAATGAAATCTTGAGGTCTGGGAGGCAGAAGGACGTTAGTGATCGGTTGTTTGAAACGGCGAAGCAGCCCTGAAAGTCCGCGGACTAGGATCCGGCGAGGTGCCAGAACATGGGTTTTTGTGCAAGACCGAATGGCGAGAGACAAGGCAGGCTCCGGAGCTTGAGCGAACGGGTTGACTCCGCCATTTTGGAATGGCGAAAGCATTGCAGAGTTCCGAACACGGAAGTCCGAGGACTCGGGCTCAGAAAGCCAAAAGGGAAGCTGAATGAGAAGTTTAGGTTATAAGTTGACATAAATTGGACGACGGAGGTCTGAGGTGCCGGGTCCGAGCGGACAAATCGCCATTTGGAGCATTAATTTTGGTTTCGAAGTTTGACGGCCATCGGGAGACCTAGGTCCGAAGGGCGTGAACGCCCTTGGCGATAAATGACCACGACGAGGTGGAGTTCCAGACCAATTTTGAGGGCGTCTTGGACATTTTTTGAAGATTCAAGGACATGGGTTTTGTGCGCTTTGTCAAGTTTTGTCAATTAAATGTATTTTAAACCCATGTTCATCATTTTAGGCGTTAAAATTATGAAAAAAATCTCAAGAGGGTAGACAACAAACCTACCTCAGAAACCCGATGAGGCAAGGCGTGGAATCCACTAAGGGTCGGCAAATGATGACAACGGGTGCGAGGGCGGCAATCGACGAAGGCAGTGATCCTCTCTGGCAAGCACTCCGATCTCCCTAGCAAATCTGAGAAATGAAAATGATAGGTTGGGCAAGATATTTATACCCAAAATAACAATTAATGCCCCCATTTAATGTAGGTATGACCGACCGGTTGGTTGGTGGATTTGAATTTGTAGATGACAGCGGGAGGTCCAAGGTCTGGGGGCCGGAAAGATGCGAGGGAACGGCCATTTAAAATTCATTTTGCAAACCGACCACGAGGGGATCTCGAGGCTAAGAGGAGCGGAGTTCCATCGCAGGTTCACCGTTTGGAAATTCAATTCGGAAACCACCGATGGCGAATGGGAACTCGAAGCCTGGAGGACGGAGTTCCGTCTGCGATTTGTCATCGGGAACAGCGAAGTCTGCATGGAGTTCTGGGAGCGGAAATACGGATGGTCGAGCCCGAAGGAGACGAAGGCAGGCCAAAATGTTCGCAAATTTTTCCAGACAGAAAATGGGGAGCCGGGTCTTGAGGCTCGGGAAGGCGGAAACCTTCCGCCGTTCGAAACGGCGATCATAAGGGGGAAACCCAGCTGGGCGGGCCCGGCAGACTCCAAGGCCACTGGCAGATGCAAACTGCCAAGGAGATTCTCCAAGGCACTAGGACTTGACAAAATTGAAGGGGGGAAGCATGGTCAACTCGAGATGAAACTTTGGAGGTATGTTGACCACCTAGGACACTAAAATAGGGGCACGCAAAATGAGGCGGTGATAAAAAGACTCGACAAAACGAAAGAAAAAGAGGGTCCCCATTCCAAACGGGGTGTGTGTGCTGAGGGCACAACAAGAACCATCTATATTTTTGCATAATAGAAACTACACTCTCATTTACACAATTTACACTTTATTTTCTATGCATCTTCAAAGATAATGAGACCAACAAAGGGGTTTGACCCACCATCAAGGAAGTTCCATACATCCCTTGGCTTATACCAAATCATCAAGGTGCTTGTAAACATTCCATTTTGTTTGAGATATAGGCACAAATGGAGTAAATAGAAATTAAAGGACATTTATTAAAGGATGAAACTAAGCATAGATGAAGCACCCCTAGACTAAACTATAGATGTCATCTAATCTGAAATACACCTAAGACTACAATTTTGATGCATCACAATTTAATAAATACAAATCTAATTTTAACATATTAATTAGATTATCAAACACAATATATAAAAAAATCTTCTCAACAACATTTGTGAATTGACTTAAAACCAAACCCTTTCTAAACACTTTCATATGTCATATCCATTGGCCATCTCAAATACTATTAGTTTAAATTTACCTACTACAAATTAATTTATCATTCATCAAATATCTGAAATCATTTATTATATCTGTTTATTTTCCCTACAATTGTATAGATAAAAAGTGATAAAAACAAGTAAATAAAAAGTTACTGGGGATTAATGAAACAATACCCAACCTAAAGAGCTATCATATTTCCTAATAAATGACAGAGTATTTACCATTGTTTTAATATCTAAAACAAAATCTGTCAACTTCAGCTCACATCATGACATTACATTTCTAAATGAATTTGATTATCGCAATGGATCAATCACATCAACATATGAAGACTTTTTTCTAAATTAAATTAAACCAAAAATTACAGATTATACACAGACTTTTCAACAGCCCTAGGCTAGTAACATCCATCGCCTCTGTAAAACGTAAACTAAACTCCAAAATTTCTTGACTATAATCTGTAATGGGAAAGAGATCATAAAATCTCTGTAGTTTTCATGGAGGAAGCTACTTTATGTCAATGGCAACAGTGCTTTTACTGTGCTCTTCCACCTGTTCACTATTAAAGGAACAACCACCATCTTGTTGTTCTCCTGAACCACTTTCATTCCTGATCAATGCATTGTCATCTGCCTGTTCTCCAATTAAAACCTCCATTTGTGTGTGACCCAATTCCACAGATGGATTACACTGCTTTTCAACGGTGGCTCTGCAAAGAGGGCAAGTAGAATGAGAATATAACCACATATCAATACAATCCACGTGAAAACTGTGATTGCAGGTGGGCAGCAGCCGGGCCTTCTCATTCTCCTCGAATTCACACAGGCAAACGGAGCAGCTTAAGCCATCTGGCCCATCTCTGAAATTTTCCGCCTTGTAGAGAAAAACTGGGAGGGTATTTATAATGTCCTTGTCAAGCCCCTGTCTGGTGGAGATCGAAAATAAGACATCCGCTGCTCTGCGAGAAAATGGATGAGATCGTGAAATCCCACGGGTGTTGGAATACCTGCGTAAATAGACATAATAAACAGCAGTGATAATTACACAGACGCTAAAGATGGAAACTATGGTTGCCATAACCATGAAACTTTTCAATTCCGAATCCTTGGTGTAAACGGGAACACGGCTTGTAATAGTTTTACAACACGAACCCTGCAAATCTTCAAACATAGGCGGACATGGATTACGTGGTCTCGGCGTGTCTGCCATCGTTGGAGGATTTGTGAGGGATGGGCACCATAATTATAGAGAGGAAGAAGAATAAGTCAAATTGAAATAGAAAATATTGTGGATTTTGGGTTGCCGCGTGTGTAGGGATAGAACGCGGACCGTGCTACCTACGTTCAAAGTATATCCTTGAGTCTCCCTACCGCCGGGTGATCAGGGTGATCAGTCAAGTCAAGTCAGCGAGCCAATTCACTTCTTTTCATTTTGGTAACTGATTTTCACAACGGCATGTCTTTGATTTTGAGAAGGGCATAAATTTTCAACGTCAATGCATTTCATTTTTCTGCCCGCCATTCATTTTGTAAGCGCAAGGCCCGCTGATTGGCTTTTCTCGTTATCCTATTTTGGCGTAGTGAGTGCAAATGGACTGACCTTAACGAGGAATAGGATGCATATTCCACATATCCGTCCCCACTTGTCCACGTCAAAAGCCTTCCCCGTCTCCATTATTGCCCAAGTTTTTAATCTCCGTAACCATTACGGTGGAACGAGACATCAAACTGTGCCAGTGGACGAATTAGTAAACCTCAGTAGCTGTCAACAGCTAAACTACCTTTCCTTTACAGTGTTGTGCAAGCCATTTGCTTCGATGTACATTTTCGAACGGTTCATTCTACGAAAAATGCAGTCCTGTTTTTTCTACGAACCAGGTTGAAAACCGACAAGCTTCCTTTTTTCTACAAAACCCCACCATGTTTGCTCTCCGATTTGTTAGGGTTTGCTTCTGTGGGGATTAGATGAATGTTTATTGTTAACTTGTACAGTAAGAGATTTGAGTCTGAAATAAGTTTTACACCTGCAAATCACTTTCAAATCACTTTGGAGTCATCAGAAAACAAGTTTCAGCTGTATTTAATGGTAAACCAGCTACCATTTAATGATAAAAGCCTCCAAAATTTCAAGTAAAAGCCTCCAAAATCTCACCTATCATATAAAAGCCAAATAAATATTGATTTGACAATTCGATGGGAACATTCTATTTTTATTTGCAGAGTTTTTTGTCAATTTAATGACAACTTTCTTTTTTCATTTGCATTGCTTTATGTTTTAAATCTGTATGCAAATATTTCATAATAAGATAATACTTAATTTCTTTAAGAAAAAAATCTAAATTTGTCTAAGTTTATTTCATTCCATTATTTAACATTTATTATTAATTGTTTAATCCACACACATGCAACTAGAATTTGCATGTACAAACACATACTCTCTACCATATTAACATATAATTTTCTATCGACGTAATCCTTAAACTTCTTTAAAGTGCAACTGCTAGTAGTAACATTTTGTAAAACCCATAAACTTCCGTGTTCATTTTCTTTGCCTTCGTACAAGATTTACCTTGCTTTTGTCTATTTATATATTTCCCCAAAGTTTTAGATTTTAGAGGAAAATTTGCTTACCGATTAAATCACCATTAAGTTGAACTTAAAGCCAAAGGCATGCAAGGTAAATTGATATGTTATACCAGAAGTCATTTTAACGTGTATGTCAAGTAAGAAGTTTGTAACGGTATCATGATATGTTTTAGCAAAACAAGTATTATTTTATACTATTTATCTTAATTAAGAAGTCTCAATCTTTTATAGTTATAATCTAAGCTCTTTGAGATTTGTTCTATATTATTTATTATAATTTTTATGGGGATCTAAACAAAATATGGTAAAGCTTTAGCAATTTTATCACCATAAATATCTAGATATTAATTAGTTTTGAAAGCTTTTGGATTCAATTGTGTATGTTTATTTAGATCATCATTTTGAATCACATTCAGTGATTCATCATCAAGAAGAGGAAAATCGGTTGTCTCGACCATGTAAGGAAGTTAAGGTAGTGGAACAACTTCCTACACTAATCTTGAGAGGAGGGTAATGCAAAACTTTATAGATCCTTCTAATGATTACAAAAAATTAAACCTAAATAAACATAAATATCATGCATACCACAACACAGTGTTTTATGTGGGGAAAACCCTTTCAAGAGAAAAACCCCACACTCCAAAAGCCTCCCAATATATTATTCAAAAATCATAAAGATTACAATATACTTGTAGAGAAAGCTTCTTACAGGAGTATCACCAACTAAAGATCCAGAGGCAACACGACCACTATCAGACTTTTAGAGTATATTACAATACATAGTCATAATACAATGCCCTCATAAAATAGGGTTGTGTTCTAGGGAAAGTAAAGCCAACAAAATATTGACCGCTAGATCTGAGACCTAATGATGAACAATCTAGATTTACAATAATAAAATATACATAAAATTTGGCTTTTAGGGGCACTGCCCCAAAGCCCCTACTGAGGCATGTGGCCCCAAAACCACCCGCAAGGGGATGATCCTCCTAGACCCCTCGCGGGGGTACCCCCCATGCCCCCAACACTTACCTATCAATAGTAAACCATATGTAATTGCAAGGTTGAGACACATTTTCCCAACAAATCTCCCACTTTTCGAACACCTTGCAAGAGCAATGGGATGGTGTATAAACATCAGCTATTAATTTGTATGGGTCAAAAGGCTCATTGAATCCGAACACGATTTGAACTTCTCTGTGTTCATAGGCTTAGTTAATCAACAACATTCATCAAAGTATCTACCTTAACTAGCTTCACCCAACAATCTTTGACCATACCTCTAACAAAATGATAATGTACATCAATGTTCTTGGTCCTGGCATGAAATATCAAGTTCTTAGCTATATATATCACACTCTGACTATCACAATAAATTGTCATTGTACCTTGTTTTATTCCAATATGTGAACATAATATTTTAAGTAAAATGACTTCTTTACAAGCATGAATAGTTCTCATATACTCAGCTTCGATAGTGGACAAAACAACCATAGCATGTTGCTTACTCATCCAACTAATTGCACCACTAAATAAAGTAAACACATAAGCACTGGTGGATCATCTGTCATCAACATCACATGCCTGGTCTGAATCCACATAACCATGAATATCAAGGGAAATCTCATCTTCAGTCATATTACTATGATAACACAGAATTTAATCTAAGGTAACACACAAATATTTGAAGACTCTTTTAACTACATCCCAATGAATTCTACCAGGATTAGACATATTTTTGGAAAGAACTTCCACTGTTTGGGAAATGTTTGGTCTAGTACAAACCATAAATACATCAAACTTCTAACTATAGTTTGGTAATGCACTCTTCTCATGTATTTCATCTCTGATGAGGATGTTGGACAATTTGAAATAGATAACTTTATTTCAACTAGAAAAGGAACACACAATGGTCTATAATCCTACGTGTCAAACCTTTGTAAATTGAATTGACATACTTACTTTGGCCAAGACATAGCTTTTTGTTTGCTCTATCTCTTCTAAATTCCATCCCAAGAATACATGTTTAGCTGCACAAAGATTTTTCATTTCAAATTTAGCTACAAGTTGAGATTTCAATTCTGAAATCATACATTTCCCTTTACCAATAAATAACATTATCATAAATATATAATATAGTAAACAGGAAATGATTACCATCAGTTTTATAATAAACACAATGATCTAATTTAGAATGCTCAAATCCCAAACTCAACACATATGTATCAAATTTTTGGTACCACATCTTAGGAATTTGTTTTAGGCCATACAAACATTTACTCAATTTATAAACTAATTTACTTTTTCCTTTCACCACATAGTGTTCTAGTTGTGTCATATAAATATCCTCCTTCAAGTCACCATGAAGGAAAGTAGTTTTCACATCCATTTGCTCAACCTTTAAATCATAAGCAACAACAATAGAAAGCAAAAATCTAGTGGATGTCATTTTTGTAATAGGAGAAAATATCTCACCATAATCAACACCCTCAGCTTGAGACTAACCATGTGAAACCAACCTTGTTTTGTACTTCTAAATACCTCCATCCAAACCAATCTTTTTCTTGAACACCCATTTGCAACCAACAAGTGTTCTTCCTTCAGGTAATGGTACACGATCCCATGTATCATTCTTTTTCAAATATACCATTTCTTCATCCATAACAATCTTCCAAGATTTTGTATCATTCATACCTAATGTCTCTTTTACTAATTTGGGTCCATCCATGTTAGTATTCAAAGCAAGAATACATCTTCAATCATCAATTGAATACCTTTCAGGTGGTTGTCTATGCCTTGTAGACCTACAAACAAGTTGAGTTGGAGGTTCTTCCTCCTCTTTTGAGTATTTCCTTTTAAATGGAGCGCGTCAAATCTACCTATGTGGGAATTATTTCTCACACCAATTTGTCATTTTTTTCTTTACTTAGCAGACTATGCTACATGGGATCTTCAGACGACTCTCCAACCTCTTCAATTTCTTGCATGACCCTTCACATTTCCATTGTTTAACTCTTCATTTCTCAACACCAATCCCTCTCATCTTATATGTTTGAAAATGAATTTACATAATATTATATCTCTTTTGCAATTAATTGATAAAATGAACAATTTGAAAGAATAGTGCATAAAAGTTGGAGCTTCAAAATACATAACAAAATATGATGTTTGTCAATCAATGAAAAAATGTCATTTAATCTCCTTTGCTATTGACCACCAAAAACCAAAAATGATCAAATAAGAAAATTTCAATGCTTTCAGTTGATGCATATTTCTCATTTCTCAAATGCTCCTGCATCATTAAACAATTAAAAAATTATATAATTAAAGAGGATAATGTGTTAACTTAATGAAATAATTTGAAATTATTTAACTAATAGTGATGAAGGGGTTGATAAGAGATGATGATAAGAAATTATGATGGCTTAAACAAAATTATTTAGTCATTTTTAGGTTTCTACACCTTGATTTTAGTTATAACATCTTTTTATACAAATTTAAAGACTATGTTGCCCAAATGGATAAAGGCACCAATCTATTATTGGTTTTTCTTCTCCATGCTAGATGTGGAAATGTGAGATGTGCCTTAGAATAATGGATTAATCTTTAAGTGAATATTTCCACCTTAACATTAGGGACATAAAATCAACCAAGAGATATTTTTTGGTAGTTATCCTCAAGGAAGAGCCAAACAGGTTGGTCAGGATTTTGGTCCCTTTTTGTTGTAGGATATAAGGATTGATAAAAAGATGTAGTGAACTAGGTGAATGATAATCAAACTGACAGAATAAAAAGCATAATAGTAAATATCAAATGCATTAAATTTGTAATATAAATACCACAATATATATCAAATGCATCATTTTACCTATCAAAAGTGCTACTGTATTTATCAAATATTCCAAAGTATTTTCAAAATCATCATTCTACTACCAAAAGTATAGTTCTACTAATTGTACCTATAAATAGAAATCACACAAAAATAAGATGCATCAAAACAAATTTCAAAAGTGCTACTTTGTTGATCAAATGCACCATTTTGCAATCAAAAGCATCATTTTGTAGTAAAAAATGTCATTCTATAGTCAAAGGAATTTCTTTGTAGTCAGAAGCACCATTCTAGGCTTAAATGTGATATTTTGCACTTGTGACTTAAAAATCATTGAAACTCAATGCAAACTGTTAAATTTAGGGACGCGGGTCCCACTAGGCATGCTAAAATATAGAAGACCATTGTGAAATTGTTGAATTTAACAAGAAAAATAATTAATAAGGAACCCAATTCAATGATCAAATAACCTACTTCAATAAAGCATGTGCACAAACAAAGTAAATGAAACAATATCAAATTTACCTCCATAAAGTACCTAATCTTACTCCATTGTATGTGATAATTCTATGATAAATACAAGTGGATTGCTCTTTGACTTTAGCATAATCTTGATAAAAATTGATGCAAAATTTGTCAAAATTTTTGGAGAGATTCAATGGCTAAATGATGGGTGTTTTATAGATTTTATTGATATTTGATCAATAGTGTAGGATTATTGGAGAGATCAACATATGAGATTAGTTGAGAGATCATAATGAACATGCAAGCAATATATGTCAAGATGAAGGGCTAAGATGTGCACTTAAGTGGTTACATGGATTAAATGACCAACTATATGAGTGAATGAAGTGGGAGTGAGTGAGAGTGAATTGAGGTTACTTTTCAGCCAACTCACTAAATTTAACAATAGAAGAATATAAATAGAATTTTTTTAAAATTATTTAATTCATGTGCATGAGGTGATGATATAATTAAGAAATAAATAAAATACTAATTTTATTTATTTATAGAAGAATTTAAAGATAGAAAATTCAAATTAAATAAATTAAATAATTTATTTAATTATAGAGAAAATATTAGCTAATTAAGCAATTAAAAATTATTTAATTATGGTGGATGAGGGGAATGCATGATTTAATTAAAATAATTAAAATAATTTAATCAGAATAGATAGAGGAAATTAGATAATTAAAAATTATTTAATTAATGTAGATGGAAGAAAATTAGAAATAAAATAATTAAAAAATATTTAATTAAAGTGGTTGGAGGAAAATGATTAATTAATTATTTAATTAGTGGCGATGAGGGAAATGATGAAATAATTAAAAAGTTAAAAAATCATTTAATTAAAGAGGATAGTGTGCTAACTTATTTAAATAATTCATCATTATTTAATTAATAGTGGTGAAGGGGTTGATAAAAGATGATGACGAGAAGTGGTGATAGTTAAGATGAAATACATTAGTCATTTTTAGGTGTCTACATCTTGGCTTCAGTTATAACATATTTTATACAAATTCAAAGACTTTGTTGCGTAAATGGATAAGGCACCAATATTTTATTAGTTTTTCTTCTCCATCATCCTAACACACTAAACACATTGATTCAAACATCTTTTTAGTTTTCTTAGTTTTAGTGTGTTCCAACTACCATGTATAAATGTATAACATCATTAGGGGTTATCATTAAAAATATTCTCAAACACCCATGTGGTAGATCATCTATTTTAATAAGTTGTTTAACCTTGAGTTCTCCAAACCAACATATAGACACAAAGTGACAACCAAAATAGGGATTAACTATGCAATGGGTATGGTTTGTGTCAAGGTGAGTGTTGTGCTTCTATAATAATATATATTCCAACACCTTAGGGAAATCTCCCTTGGTCTTATAGAGCTAGAAGTGAAGGAGGTCTTACCCACATCAATAATTAGTCCTAGGTTGCCCAACCTAAACATAGGTTTTTGGTAATCTTCTTAGGTTTGACACCCCTTACGCTTGGGAGATTATTAAACCTTAGGGATTTGGGGTCTACAATTCATATCACCAACACCCTTGACCCTTATTAAGTAAAAAACTCTTATGTTTTTCACCATTTGACTTCACCTACCTCCCTATACACTTAAAAAACATATTTTTATTAGGTTTTTCATCATGATTTTCTTGTGTATGGTTTATCTCACCTATAAAACTTGTATTAATTCAAAAGCACGCAATTTTTTTGGCTTTTTATAATGATAAGGAAGAAATAACTTGAAAACCATAAAATTAGATGGACAAAGCTTTGCAACCACCAAACTAAATCAAATGGCACTCAAAACTCATTACTTATTTATATAGGTTTAGATTCAAATGGAAGAATGATAAGACTAGCCCATGTTGCATTTATTGTGGCCATTATGTTTTGGTAAGCAATTTTATTCATGTCATTCCCTATTGATGCATTTGCAACAAGATTTTTGGCTCTCCAAAATATTTCATATTAGATCTAGATGCTTTATGGAAAGATATTTTGCAAGTTTAGGTAGAAGGCATATCATTGTTTTTTACACCTTCTTAGCGTTTTTCACATGTTCTAGGATGTGACTATAAAAAATAATAGTTGTAAGTTGAGTGTAGGTGGGTTTCTTTGCATCATTAATGTTTCCCATCACCTGAAGGCTCCCACAATGGATAGACTAAATATAATGAAAAATCTATAAAAAACTAGTTAGCTATTCATATTGAGGGTTGATTGCTAAACTATTTTTTAGGGTCGAGTGTATCTTTATATTATTCTATAACATTAGATGTTGAATTTTTTAATGGAAAGTGAAGATATATACTCTATAATAGTATAGGAAGGGTCCTATTTTATACATTTTTAGAAATGAATGTCTCCATGGTTGTTTGTAGTTATTTAGGATAATTAGGTATTTTGTTTTGCCATATTTATTGGCATGAATGTATTGAGGGTTTTGTGTGTGTGTGTGTGTGTGTGTGATAGTGCCTAATGTATTACAAATGTTATGTAATAACTATTCTTTAAATGCATATGGGTAATTGTAGTTCTCATCATGGATGATTAAATATTTGTATTATTAAAATGTAATATTTGGTTTCATATGATTGAAACCTAGTTCTATTGATGCTTTGTTGAGTGTTTTCTTTCTTTTCTTTTGTTGTTATAACTACGTTACCTAATGAAGTAGGCACCACTATTTATTATTTTGAGACCAAATGTGTCAATTTATACATCTTAGTTCTAGTTAGATATAAGTTTAGATTAGGTTAATGCATGTTGTTTATGATTTATTATTACAAACTAGGGAAATATTTTTAGCAAACTAAAAATGTTAAAATATTAGAGGACTTAAACATGTATGTTGCACCTTCCTAATGTGTAAAAAATGATGAAAGAAACCATATTAAGGGATTAAAAAAATATTTTACATACAGGTGTGTGTGCAAGGTGTGTTATAAACTATATACTAAGGTCATATGCAACTAGTTTCATTAATTTAGTGATAGAAATTAGGGTCATATATATAGTAGGGCATAGTTGTTCTTTTACCATAGTCATGCCATTTATTATTTGATTTACAAACCTATTGAGGGGACCTCTAGGAATACCCTCCCAAGCTAAAGTTGATCCTGAAGAACTTGAGATATTTTTCCCATTCTCATTGTAGGCCTTCAACCACCTTCAATTTATTGATGAACATCTATTTCACCCTCTTCAAGACAACCTTAGTCCTAAAGGTGTGACATTGTGTTCTAGGATTGTGGACCTACTATTTTAGGACCTAACATGACTATTGACCATTAGATTACACTTAGGGTTTTTTATTTAAAGACAAGTTGAAGAAATGAATGAGGACCAAAATTTTATTATAAGAATGTCAATATTTTAAGGACCAACAATTGAATTGGGAATCACTCAAAGAGAACCATCTACATTTTTTGTGTAATAGATAGTACACTCTCATTTTCACAATTTATGTTTTATTTCTTGTGCATTTTCAAACATATGAAATCAACAAAGGGGTTTGACTCACCATCGAGGAAGTTCCATACTTCTCTTGACTTATAGAAAATTACCAAGGTTCTTGAGAACACTCTATTTTGTTTGAGATATAGATACAAATGGAGTAAAAAGAAATTAAATAATGAAACTAAGCATAGATGAAGCACCCCTAGACTAAACGATAGATATCATCTAGTTTGAAATATTCCTAAGACTACAACTTTGATGCATCACAATTTAATAAGTACAAATCTAATTCTTAAATATTAATTAGATTCTTAAACACAATATATAAAATAATCTTGTCAACAACATTTACAAATTGACATAAAACCAAACCTTTTCCAAACACTTTCATATATCATATTCATTGACTATCTCAAATACTATTAGTTTAAATTTACTTGCTACAATTAATTTATCATTCATCAAATATCTCAAAAGTATTTATTAAATCTGTTTTTTTTTTATGATTGTATAGATAAAAAGTGATAAAATAAATAAATAAAAATCTAATAGAGATGAATGAAACAATACCCAAACTATAGACCCATCAGGTTTCCTCTATATTTGATTTTTTTAATAAATGACAAATAGTATTTACCATATCTAAAATAAAATCTGTCAACTTCAGGCTCACATCATGACATTACATGTCTAAATGAATTTGATTATCGGAATGGATCAATCACATCAACACATGAAGATATTTTTCTAAATTAAATCAAACCAAAAATTACAGATTATAAACAGCCTTTTTAACATTCCTGGGCTAATAACATCCATAGCCTCTGTAAAATGTAACCTAAACTCCAAAATTTCCTGACTGGAGAAAAAGGAAAGAGATAAAATCTCTGTAGTTTTCATGGAGGAAGCTACTTTATGTCAATGGCAACAGTGCTTTTACTGTGCTCTTCCACCTGTTCACCATTGAAGGAACAACCATCATGTTGTTCTCCTGAACCAGTTTCATTCCTGATCAATGCATTGTCATCTGCCTGCACCCCAATTAAAACCTCCATTTGTGTGTGACCCAATTCCACAGATGGATCACACTGCTTCTCAACGCGGGCTCTGCAAAGAGGGCAAGTAGAATGAGAATATAACCACATATCAATACAATCCACGTGAAAGCTGTGGTTGCAGGTGGGCAGCAGCCGGGCCTTCTCATTCTCCTCGAATTCACACAGGCAAACGGAGCAGCTTAAGCCATCTCTGAAATTTTCTGCCTTGTAGAGAAAAACTGGGAGGGCATTTACAGTGTCCTTGTCAAGCCCTTCTGATCTGGTCGAGATCGAAAAGAAGATATCGGCTGCTCTGCGAGCAAATGGACGAGATCGTGAAATCCCACGGGTGTTGGAATACCTGCGTAAATAGATATAATAAACAGCAGTGATAGCTACACAGACGCTAAAGATGGAAACTATGGTTGCCATAACCATGAAACTTTTCAATTCCGAATCCTTGTTGTCAACGGGAGCATGGCTTAATATAGCCTTCTGTAACTCGGGCAGATATGGACTGCGTGGTCTCGATGCCTCTGCCATGGTTGGAGGATTTGTGAGGGATGGGCAGCATAATTATACAAGGAAGAAGAATAAGTCAAATAGAAAATCTTGTGGATGATGGGTTTGCCGCGTGTGCAGGGGAAAAACGCGGACCGTGCTACATACGTTCAAAGCATATTCTTGCGTCTTCCTACTGCCGAGTGATCAGTCCAGTCAAGTCAGCGAGCATAGGTTTCAACGCTCCATGGTCATGGTCAATGCATTTCATTTTGTGCTCGCTGCTGGCTATTCATTTTGTGAGCGCAGGGCCAGCTGATTGGCTTTTCTCGTCTTTCTTTCTTCTTTTTCCCATAGTGTAGTGAGTGCAGATGGACCGACCTTAACGAGGAATCGAATGCCTTTTCCGCGTACGCCCCCATTTGTCCACGTCAAAAGCCTTCCCCGTCTCCATTATTTCCCAAGTTTTTATCTCCGTAACATTTTTCCCCTCTCAGTAACCGTTAACAGTGGAACGAGACAGTTGCCCAACATCAAACCGTGCTAGAGGAGTCAAAGGCTAACGACCTTTTCCTTCACAGTGTTGTGCAAGCCATTTGCTTCAATATACCTTTCCTTCTACAAACAATGCAGTCGTCAAATTCAACTGGTACGTCTACGAAGCAGGTTGAAAACCGAGAAGCTTCCTTTTTTCGGCCGGGCTTAAGGGTCACACACTAAGCTTTGACTGCTTAGTGTGGATGGGCGGTGGGGCCCCCTCTTAACCGGTCATTCCCGTGCCATTTTAACTATTGCCGAGAGGCCTTTCCCGTTGCCTTTTTTTTTGTTTTTTCCGTTCCCGTTGGCGACCACCGTTTGGAAGGATCCACCTGCCGTTACCTTTCGCCGTTCCCGGTTTACAAGGTTGCTGTTCGCGGAAGCAGGGTTTTGACGGGCCGCAGCACGTGAACTGTTCGCAGGGATTCCTTAAAGAAATGTGATCTCATGGAATGCCAGGATTGTAGGATATACGCAAAATGGATTTATTTAGAAAGACTTTGCCAGACTCCGAAACCTTTGCCAGCAGCCTCCCTGCCTGTGCGAAAATGGGACGTTTGGAACAGGGTATGGAC
This sequence comes from Sequoia sempervirens, assembly GCA_007258455.2. Taxonomy (NCBI): domain Eukaryota; kingdom Viridiplantae; phylum Streptophyta; class Pinopsida; order Cupressales; family Cupressaceae; genus Sequoia; species Sequoia sempervirens. The sequence goes on along the minus strand of VDFB02325129.1, from coordinate 8,008 downwards.
ATCCATTGAAGGGTGAAGAACAGACGGTTTTGGCTGAGGGTTTTTGCTAGATGTTGTTGTTCCAGCTATCCTGGTAGACATGTACGCAAAATGTGGAAGGATAGACAAGGCCCCGTGAACGGTTTAATAGAATACCTCTAAGAAATGTGGTCTCATGGATTGCCATGATTGCATATGCAGAAGCATAGACAAGGCATGTGAATTGTTAAACAGAATGCCTCGAAGTAACGTGTTCTCATGGAATGTCATGATTGCAGGATATTCACAAAACAGATTGCAACTCACCTGGTAGACATGTATGTAAAATGTGGAAGAACAGACAAGGCACTTGGAACAGGGCATGGACATCCATCAAAGCATAATGGAAAGAGGATTTTTGTCAGATATTATAGTTAGAAATGTTGTGGTAGACATGTATGCAAAATGTGGAAGAATGGACAAAGCACGTGAACTGTTGGACAGAATGCCTCAAAGAGATGTCATCTCATGGAATTCCATGATTGCAGTATATGCAGAAAATGGATTTATTAAAAAGGCTATTGAAACTTTCAAGCAAATGCAATTGGCAGGTGTAAAGCCACATTTCACAACCTTTGTCAGTATCCTCCCTACCTGTGCCAAAATGGGAGCAGGTGTATGGACAGCAAGTGTTTTTTTTTTCCAGTTATCTTTTATATATAGGCTTCCAGTTATATACTCTCACATGTTATTTTTTCCATTTTATACGCTCATTCAATCAACATTAAGGGTGAAGTGCATGAGTTGAAAGAGGAGGGAGTGGCAGATGAAAATTTGCAAGCCTTGTGCACTAAATTGAAAAAAGAGCAGCAATGTGAGTATCAACTTATACAAGATCTCAGACAAGTTTTCTAAAACCACAATGTGTTTGCAGGTGTTTAATCTTAGCATAGTTCAGTTCTAGCACAATTAATCTCACACAGTATCCTCCCTACCTATGCCAAAATGGGAGCAGGTGTATGGACATCCATCAAAGCATAGTGGAAGGGAGATTTTTGTAAGGATACAAGAATTTTCTCAAATGTTTTGGCTATAACTGCCCAGCTAGACATGCATCCAAAATGTGGAAGCATAGACAAGGCATGTGTAACTGCTTAGTTAAAAATGGAAGCACAGACAGGGGATGTCTAACTGCCTAGTTAGAAATGGAATCAGACAATGCATGTGTAACTGCCCAGTTAGAAATGGAAGAATAGACAAGGCAGGTGAACTTTTGACATAATGCCTCAGAGATGTTATCTCATGGAATGCCATTATGACAAATGCAATTGGCAGCTGTAAAGCCAAATTGAACAACCTTTACCAGCATCCTCCCTGCCTGTGCCAAAATGGGAGCTTTGGAACAGAACATGGACATCCATCAAAGCATAATGGAAAGAGGATTTTTGTCAAATATTAGAGCTGGAAATGGTATCTAGTAGACATGTATGCAAAATATGGAAGAATAGACAAGGCACGTGAAGTGTTTGATAGAATGCCTTAAAGAGATGTCATCTCATGGAATTCCATGATTTAGGATATGCACAAAATGGAATCATTAAAAAGGATATTGAAACTTTCAAGAAAATGCAATTGGCAGGTGCAAAGCCACATTTCATAACCTTTGTAAGTATCCTCCCTACTCAAGTGCAAAAATGGGAGCAGGGTATGGAAATCCATCAAAGCATAGTGGAAGGGGGATTTTTGTAAGGATAGAAGTTTGTCAAATGTTGTGGCTATAACTATCAGGTAGACATGTATGCGAAATGTGGAAGCATAGACAAGGCATGTGTAACTGCCCAGGTAGACATGGAAGCATAGACAAGGAACATGAATTGTTTCACATAATGCCTCAAAGATGTCATCTCATGGAATACCATTATGGCAAGACATCTAAAATGTCTAAGCATAGAAAAAGTACAAGAATTGTCTGATAGAATTCCTCAAAGAAATGTCTTCTCATGGAATGCCTTGATTGCAAGATATGCACAAAATGGATTTGTTGAAAAGGCTTTATAAACTTTCAAGCAAATGCAATTGATAGGTGTAAAACAAGACTCCACAAGCTTTGCCAATATCCTCCCTACCTATGCCAAAATGGGAGGTTTGTAATAGGGTAAGGTCATCCATCAAAGGATAAAGGATAAAAGAGCTTTGTTAGATGTAATAGGAAATATACATATACGTTTTTTTAACCTTGTACTTTAGTTATTGTGAAACATAGAGAGATACTATTAAGATAAATTTTCATAGAGAGATTATAATGTAAATTCTAATCATCATGTCCTATTCTCCATATTAAATATTTAGATATCAAAATTAGAGTTTCACATATACTTTCAAGACAAGTATGTACACATGCAGCCAACTTTACATTCAACACTCTTATTTTGAAAATCATGTGTGCTCATTCATACATAACAAGGGGCTGCATATAGTCAGCCATTTATCATGAAAGCTTAGACTAATCCTTGGCCCATTTGTGTTAATTCTATTCACCATCTTGTCTATCAACCAATGGGGGACACCCAATTCCTCTATACGAAGGATGACATTCCATGGAAGATGGTAGTGATAGTTGGACAACCAATCAGATACCCATTTATGCACATTATGTGACATCTTGATCACCTGCATCAAAAAAGTTATTAGCTTTCACATTTTTATACCAAAAGATATATGTTGTCAAACATTTTAAAAAACCACATATATGCTACCAAATTTTAACCAAATACATGTTATTAAAGTTTTTAAAATTGACTTACAAATTATGAACTTTTGATAAAGGGAGTTGAAATTATGTGCAAATGGTTCATTATTTCTTCAATAATGTTGTACATGCAAATTGTATCAAACATATAATTAACAATAGTGAACATACTCTTTAAAACATCACTAAGAGAACTCTTATAGATAGGTTTATAAGGTTTCCTAGATGATCAAATTTAATCATGCAACTAAAGTATTTCAAAATTAATAAGAAGTTCAAGTACCCTTCAATCCTAATACATATGATTTTTCATCAATAAATATTAACTCTTATATCCTTACCTTAACCTTGAGCTTTGTCATAGAATACCTGGATATCACCTAGTGATCGTATAGACTCCATATCTACATAGGACCTCATGCTAATTCAAATATACAAAATGGTTCCTCATACCCTCTATCAACCTCATCAAAGACCAAACCATTCAAGTATTATAAAATCCTACCAAATCATCAAAACTACCAAAAAAGGTGACTAGTTCTTTGGGAAAGCTAGCATAATCATCAAGCTTTATAGATATGTAGGTAATCTATACAATCTCCCTACATATCTAACTAGTAGAAGGTTTATCTTATAATACTTAAAGAAAGTTTGACATTATATGTACTCAATTTTGCAATGAAAAGGGAAAGACATCCTTTTATAAACTCTCATATATTAATAATGGAATTGTCATACAAAAGAGAAAATATATAAAATTTAGAGAAATCAAATTTAGAGAATTACAATTGGATATCATAAAAAGTCAATGGAACTAATGGCCTAGACATTGTTCTCTTTAGTTGGCTTTAGCCATATGAAACATTTTATAATTAACTCACCAACTACTACCTAGATTTAAAAAATTGATAGCAAGACAAATTTAAGAATTTGCATAGAGAACACAATATGGTAGCTTGTTGGAAATAATAAAAGTAGGTTAGACACAAAAAAGAACTAAGAAATTACAGGTAAAGATCCCAAGGATTTCAAATGTCAATGTGGGCAATGATTGTAAAATTCACAACTAGATTTGTATGAATATTAAACTTTAGTAACATCATATTTAACTATTTTTCTTTCATATGAATATAAATTTTGACTTCTGGATAATATTAGATATGTTCAAAATAAATTAAAGGCTTCTAGAAGCCCTAGTTAGTCATTCACATTAGACATGTTCCCATGAATGGATTTGAATTGATTAATAGTTGTTTGTTTTATGCATTTGATATAACTTAACTCTAGTACATCAGAAATAAAATAATTTTATACATAGATCATGATTCACCATAATAGTTTTCCATATCCCCCAGTTCAACTAATTGGAAATTGAAAAACATTTCAGTTATGTTTGTAACATTCAAAATAAAATTATGGCATTCCTAAGTCTTAAAAATGCTTCTACTACACAACTAAACTTGAGTATGATGACACTATCCTATGTGTTCTCAATAAAATCATGTGTGCTTGCAATAGTATCTTGCATGCTTCCAAACTCTGTGTTGTCAACCATGTCAAGATTATGTTCATTGTACTGGGTATGATCCTTGTCTTGTTCATTTTCCCTATCAAGATCATCAAACCAATTTCGACGCTTAAGATTTCATGGCATTTGTGGAAACTTAGGTGTTTTGCTGGAGATACTCGGCCTTCTCCTCACATTCATGCACTCAATCAAGTCTTTTTGTCGGTGAAGAGTGTGACCAAATCCATCTTGTACAGGGCGAAATGGATGCACACTTGGATGGTCTAATCCGAGCTGCGATGAGACATGTCTACTTTTGACCTTGTTTGATAAGTCCTTTAAAATATTCTCAATGAAAGTAAGTGTTGCCAAATCAGATGTGTGAGTCAAAATTCCTTGAAACGTGTCTGTTAGTCGCAACTTCTTTTCTATTGCTGCATCTCCATCTCTGTTGTCAATAGTCTACAAACAAAAATAAAAATATTTTAAAAATTACTAATCAAACTAACATGAATTGGGATGAAAAAAATGTGGTTATAATGTCACCTGTGTATGTACAAAATAATCCTCCAAGAGATGGCATTTTTCATTACCTCTAATCCCATCAAATTCATCAATTTCCTACATTGACATTGCAACACATTTAAAACACTTTTTTTTTGCAAAGAATGATAACCAATAGAATACAATAATTATTTTTTTCAACTACCAAATGATTAGAGACATTGGCGGTGCATCCATCTTCTATATAATCAACTGTATTAGCAATATTATCAAGGTCTTCATGCAAGTTGTTAGATAGATGTCGTCTCTCCCTCATCAAGTTCACTTTGATCACATGCTTGCACATGTATCCTTGTATTGAGAAGTTGCAAGAGCACATACATAGAAGCATTGTCATCAAGGTCTCAATATTTTATTCATAAAGACTACCATAAAGATGGGAGAATCTATTTAAATACAAAATCTTGTCAAACATATAAAGTAAATTGTCACCAAGGAAGGAGATAGTCATTGCAACATAACACTTTGGCATAGTTATTACTTCACTTCATTGTGGCAAGAACATGTGCACATGCAAGTTTTGAGTAACCACTTTCAACTAAATCCCACAATCTTGAGAAATGATATCTTCATTTTAGTACTTGAAAAATCATAATTTTCACATTTGCAAAGAAAATATATAGCGTTGAGATAAATTTAAATCACTACAAGTAGAAGACATATCTTGAAATCAAAGAAGAAAATAAAATAATTAATTTATCTTTCATAAAGCCTATCCTTTTTTACCTTCAAACAAGATGATACTCTAAAATAAAGTATTCTACTGTCTTCACAATTTCTCCTATTCAATTGTAAAACTCTATTTTAAGTATTGGTATATTTCTTTCCTCTCTACTAGGAAAGGCACACCCTTCTTATTAAATAGATCAAACAACCCACTTTGGTGCCAAATGTTAATTTCTAGAGATAAAATAAATAGTAATATTAATAGTTAAACCAAAAATAGAAATAGCAAAGAGAAATATAATAGATCAAACAACCCATTTTTTCAGCTTTCTTATAACCCTAAAAGACTCATGGTACTCCATGGTTTCTCTTGCGATTTCAAGTGGTGTCTTGTCCTCACTATTCCATGACTTTTTCTACATTTCCTTGCTTGCATTGCGCATATAAACTACCCTCACCAATAGAGACAGATTGGGTGTCACATTTATGTTTTGAATGGAGTAGATAGTTCTTGGTAGCTAGGAGACTCTGATCATGACTGTTGGATGGGTGGGAGAAGGACTGTTTACATAACTTCTTTAGTATTTTTAAATATATTAAATTTTTCTTTGGTTTAAATACATACTTGCAAAATTGATCTTTACACTTGTGGAATTGATTATTTGTATAAAATTAAACTTAGATTGATGGAGACCAATTAATAAGGAATTTTTGAATGTATTAAATTTGTCTCACCTCATTGTACCTAGATGTTTGAAGTGAGATTGTGTCTATAGACACCATTTAGGAGCTTGTTACACAAGGATTTATTCTCTTAATCAAGCCCCTAGGTGGACTAATTCAGTGGATTTGAATAATGATTTAAGGCAATAGGAAAGTATGTAGTATGCCTAGAATGATGATGTAGGCTAATGAATGCTCTCATGATTATCCTAGATAATCAAAATGAATTATTATTAGTCCTTGAATACATCTTTCTAGTGTGCAATTTGAAATTGTCCTTTAGTTTACATATAATGACTAGTAAGGGAGGGAAACATTGGCCCACATTCAAAAAAATGAACTAAAAGAAAAGTACACTCAAATACACAACCATCACACACATTTCAAAGGGACGAGAGGGTTGAGAAAATCAATGTTTTTGGATAGAATGTTCTAACAAACTTATTTTTATGTAAAAGAGTTTGAAAATCCCTATAAATTTATGATAAAATATAGAGATTTTTTGAAATTTTAAGATTCCCTTTCAAGATTTCACTTTTAGATATCTGTTACATAATTTATTTTTTTATTTATTTTACTAAGATTTCTTTAATAATTATTCAATCTATATAAATTATTCTTCCATTTATTTAAATTCAAATACTGACCAATTTATTGGTGTTCTAAAGGCTCTTCCATTTAAGGTTGGATATGAAGCCATTCTATGTAATGTATATATGAAAACCCTACCAAAGTCAATAAATTTTTCTGCCTAGGTGCAAAAAGCAAACAAGGACCCGGAGCTGTAGCCATCTTCACCATGCACCCATTGAAATTGACATGCCCAATGATGAAATCACAGGAAACAATTATCACCTACACACAAAATATCAAGAAGCCCACAACGTTCTGCTCAAGTCCATACCTTTTCAACAATATCACAAACGAAACAAGATTCAATTCTCAGGCGGTGGAATCTAGCCCTCCTCACTACAAAATATATTTATTCACTAATAAATGCAAGAACAACACACAACATATGATTTTATTTGATTGATGTAGCCAACAATTTTGAAATTCTTTAAGTTTTTGATTGAATGCATTGGAAAATTGTCCTCTTACCTCAAGGACTGGTTGTTGAGACTCTTTCTTTCAATTTTGACTAGTTGTTTGGTGGCCACCATTGAGAATTTTATCTTTTGTTGTAAATTTGGAATTGTGGTTTTATTTGAAATTTGAAATTTCTTGTTTCGAGGCATTACCAATTTTGTATAGTTGTTGGCATATGTGTAGTGATGTGGAATGTGTTAGATTTCCATACTCATGTGGAGTCACTGATAGGTTGTATGGGGGAAGTAGATGGCCTGGGGATTCATTGAGAAGGGGTAAATGAGGCCGATATGGCACAATTACTATCCATTTCCCTTTGACTTATCAACCATTTCTATGCAGAGGTTCCTCAGGGAGGACCTAACAGTGACTATTTATGTGAATTGGATTCTCAGAGGAGAATTTGGGACACTAGGAATCCTCATCCCTTTTGTGTGAGCCTTGTATTGTGAGTTAAGTGAGCATATTTTTGTGGTTATTTGTGTGTTGGTTATGTCATTTTAGTTGTGCAAATGAGGAAACAAGATTTAAAAATAACAGTTAAAGAGGAAAATCAAATGATTGCTTAAGAATTGAGTATGATATGTCGATTTCATGATGTGACCTATGACTTCTTGTGAAGGATAAAGTTCAATTGAGATACTTTTTACAACTAGTGGTGTTGATTAATTTGTGATTTGTTATGATTATAGAAGTGAAATAAGTGTTCTACCACCCACTGATGTGATTTGAGAATAAGTGCATAAGGCTCT
>VDFB02325128.1:35839-48154 GCA_007258455.2 Sequoia sempervirens | reverse complement strand
GGGAACATGGATTCGTGACTAAGGTGGGCCTATTCAAAGCGTCGGTAAGCCTATTGATCTAAGTTTTGAAGATGGTATTAAAGCAGAGATTGCAAAAAACTGCGATTACTTTGCAGCGCACACGCTAATTTGTAGGTTTTGGTGTTTATGGCCAAGCCTTCTTGAACTACGTCAGTGGATCTCTAGATCCTGGGAACCATCACTTAAGGATGAGCTTGAAATATACCCTTGCCTTGGGGGTTTTTCCATGCTGCATTTAATGATGTGGAGGATCGAAACACTATCCTATCCTTTAGAATATGTGGGCTTGGGACCAACACCTATTGATGTCCAAACCTTGGAACCCCAACTTCAACCCATCTGAAGCCTTCAATGTCAACCCTGTTTGGGTGCATCTTCCAAATCTCCTAGTCCATTTTTGGAGTGACGCATGCTTTGAAGCAGTCAAAGATGCATTGGGCAACCATTTGGCGATTGACACTGAAATCATCAAATTTCATACACACAACTTACGCTTGAATTTTGATTGATTTGGATACTTCAAGAGATCTCCCAGCTGAGATAACCCTTAGAGTGGATGGTCAATGTTGGGTTCAACCACTTGACTATGCAGGCATTCCTTTTCGGTGTTGGAGGTGTTTCAATACCGACCACCTTGTTACACGTTGCCCCTATTAAAACTTCAAATATTCATGCTTTGCCACATGGTGGAAGGATGCTTCTCGAGGCAGTACACGGTAGCGTCAAACCTCCCTGAGTACATGGAAACATGGTGACTACTTGGATGCACAACAAATGTCACCTAATTGATCAAATAAATTGTCCCAAGCTAGAGGGATACTCTTTGATGGGGTTAATTTGAAAGAGGTAATAGGCTCAACTCAGAGCTCCCATCTAGCTCGAGTTGGTGTTTTGGGGTTGGATGTGCACCACGGTTGAATGATGTATCAAAACATTTGGATTCACGAGCAACTCCAATCGATGGCTGCCACACATCAGCAGTGGGGATACTCCCCTTGTTACACCTAGAATTTCCCAACAATCAAGAAGAAGATAACACTAAAGCTTGGGTGGAGGTGAAAAGGAAAAAGAAAAATTCAAGCACAGGCATGGTTGCCTGCCATGGCATGCATCTATGCTCCCACTCTAAATGCAATTTAAAATCTCCCAAAGAAAATGGGGGTTGGTTTGAAGTCAAGGGCAAACTTGTATTTGGTGTGTGAGGGAAAACTTGTATCTTGATCTTTGTAATGTTCATTTTTTGATTATCAATAAATGGGATGCTGCCCCTTAGCAGCTATTTAACTATCAAAAGAAAGAATGAGATAGATAGAAAGGAATTCAACCTTAACAAAGAGAATAACATAGTTATACTTTGGGAAAGCTATTTCAAAAAAAAATTCAGCCTCCAAAGCACTAGACCAATGTATTATTTTGCAACAATAAATGTGTTACAATACAATAACTAACTCTCGCCTAGTGGATATCAACATCCTCTTCCTTTGGGAGAAATTCCACGGCATTACCTTGCAAAAACACCTCTCATACATCCTCTATCCCATGCTACCAATATATAGACTTAAGTGCCCTTAGAAGACCACCAAATAATAATACCATAAGCCCAAACATGGTACAAAAATACCATGGAATGAATTCTCACCCCCTTAGCATGTTTTGTAATGTCCCCCTTTACGAATATTACTTAATTTAGGCTTGCAAAACAATAATAAACACTAAAAACTGATATTCACAATAACAAATTTCAATTTTATGGTTATATTCAATTTAATATATAAAATAATATAATATTGAGAACAATACACCATAACTAAGTCATAATAATAGTTAGATCTATAGTTCATATCGTCATTAACATTTGAATTCAAAATAACTTAACATCTCTAATGATTATTCCAAGGCATATTCCAATAGCCAATCATATTAGGAATTCACTAGAAATACTTGCGAACCGCAATCTCAAGGATGGTTGTCTTTGTATTTCAGAGCATGGGTGGATCCTTGTCCATCCATCTCAGGGTGGTGTACTTGAGAAGTCCCTCAAGCCCAAGAGCACTCATATGCCTCTTGGCCCACGAGCACTCGATCTCGGGGTGGCATACTTGAGAAGTCCCTCAAGCTCAGGAGCACTCATTTGATTCAAGACCCATGAACATGGCATGATCTCAAGTCCACTCCATCCCTTTGTCTACCTTGGAGTCGCTCCATCCTCCTTGATGAAGCCCAAGATCACTCATTCACCTCCCAACCCACGAGCGCTCCATCTCGGGGGTGGCGTGCTTGATAAGATGCATGAAGATTGCCTCCCTCAACAAGCTCGAGAGCACTCATATGCCTCTCGGTCCACAAGCACTCCATCTCGGGGCGGTGTACTTGATGAAGCAAAGGTTGGTACTTCACATCTTGTGAGCCCAAAAGGTTGATCAACCTCCCTATTTGCAAACACTTATATAAATTCAAAATAGATTGCTAAAGGAATCTATTATATTAATTGGTAATCAAATATCATTCCATTATGCAATTAGAATACATACATACATACATAGTTATTCCTAATTTATATTTTAGAACTTACTTCCCAATAATATTCTTACTTAAAATAATATTTATTTCCAATAGATCTCTTATATTCCAATTTCTTAACCTAGTGTGAAAAGGACTTAAAAGTGGAGAATTGGCTAGGAAATGCACTAGTTAGATAATACTCTGTTTATACTTACACCCCCCCACCCTTAGTGCAACTTAGGAAGAATATGGAAAGATGCAAAGATGGGTCCCGACTGCAAGGCCGGGTTAGGTATCCATGTACAAAACTATCTCACACAAATGGAGTAAACGAGAAAACTCCTCAACAAAAGAGAAAAGGAAATAAGTTTTCCTACACAATCTGAAGGAATCCCATGCAAGGAAATATCCTCTCCATAATAGAGAGGAGAAGAGAGACTGTAGCCCCCCCCTCGCACAAGTAGTCAACTATGTGAATGGTTGATGCTTCGTTGAACAACATTCCTCCCCTTAGAGAGAAAGAAAACCAAAGGTGTATGCATGATGTCTTCCCATTCTTGAAAGAAGTATGAATCAACTCCATCAAAGAGATGAAGAATGCAATCAATAGCGTCTTCCAAATCTAAAATGTGGGACTTGAAAAACATTGATGATATGTTTGGTAGGAATATGTCCCAAGAGATTGGATCGAGAAAACCAATTTGGACCTGTTGCATCATTGGAATATTGATGTTAGAAGAAGTAGGAGGAGAAGGAATACAAGGTTCAAGAATTGGATCTAATGTTAGAATACCTAGGTTCAAGTAATCAAAATTGTCCTCAAAATCAAGCTTCATACTAGGAGTGTGATCAATAGATGTCATCAAGGGTAAAGTTTTCAAATATTTAATAGTAATTGAATTAGGGGTAAATTCCATAGTTTTTGCTGCTCTATTTTGGGTGATATGATAGATGGAAAAAAGATTTCTCGACAAATGAGGTACACACACAACATCATTGAAACTGCGATCACCAACATCAACATGTCCTCTCCCAATTACATTCATGTAAGTATTATTACCCATCAAAATAGGTGGCATAACACAAGGTTCGAAAGAAGAGAACTTAGAATGTGAAGAAGCCATATTGTGAGAAGCTCCAGAATCCAGGAGCTATTTCTTTGGTCCAAGACTTGTATAGGCACAAGGAGCTTTACCTTTTGATTTACTCGTCCTAGGGGTATGATCCTTTTCCTTAATCATATTCTAATTGTTTTGAATTTGTAGAATGGGAAGAAGAAGTTGAATTAGACATTTAGTGAGGTAGATTGATTTTGTTCTTCTCAAGAAGATGTTTCAATTTATCAATGTCCTTATAACAATAATGTTCATGTACAACCTTCTTGCAATATGCACAAGTAGGCTTCTCCTTCTTAGATGATTCCTTCTTTGAAGAGGATTTGGAGCCTACTTTAGAAGCAAACGAGGATTGATTTAAATTGTAATTTTTCTCTCCTTGGTTCTTTTATTTCTTGTTTTTCTTGCTACTGCCCTATTTTACAGCTAAGGCATCAGACCTAGAAGAATTACTAATGCCCATTTAAATCAATTTATCTTGCTCCTTTGTGAGGTCAGCAAGGAATCATGCAGAGAAGGCATCTTAATGGATTTCCCTAAGGCTCTTTTCATTGCATGAAATGTAGAAACAAAGATGGCATAATCTGTACCAATTTTCGAAAGAATATTTAAAATTAATTGCAAGTCATCCTTTTTAATTCCACATAGTTCCAATTGCAATCTTTCAACATTCAACTTAGTAAAGAAATCTTGAATGGTGTCAAAGTTTCTAGGGCATAATCCTATGAGCTGGTTTTCCAATGAATGAGCTCTCAAATCATCATGTGTACCAAAGGGAGGTGTTTAAAGTAGTCCACATTTCATTAGGCAATTTTGAAAGCATAATATGAAATCATAGATCAGGAGATACAACCATACAAAAGGTGCCAAAAGCTTCATCACATTTATGAACCATTTAGACTTTTCTTCATTAGATGGTTTCTTATCAATACCCATTGTAATCCTATACAATTTTAACTTTCTTAAGTGAATTTCTCTTTTATTTTTCCACTCCAAGTAATTTTAAGGCGTGAGTGAAGAAAATGCAAGAAGGAAAGCACACAAACGCCCCTCATTTTTACTCAATGAAAAAAACCTGCCAATAAAACATGATTTGGCACTTTAAATTTAGTGTGGTTACAATTTCCATCAGCACGAAATTCAAGGTGGCATTGATTCCAATGTTTTACAACTTGCCAAAATAAGACCTTATGCTAGAAGTACAACTTTTAGCTACATGAATTATAATATGTTAGCATCATTGGTACATGAAAAATTATGCATTTTAAAAAAGCTTACATCTAAAAAGGAGCTTGTATGAGCTTGAACGGAGCTGTGAAAGTTTCCAGAAAGATAATTGTGCAGCAACACCTTTGACAAATTGAAAATTTTGAGAAATCTGTACATCAAAATTTGAAATTGTTTGCACAAGTGCATAGAGTGCGAAAATTAGCCTAAATTAAAAAAAATCGCTTAGAAAAAGGTCTTGAGCTCAAGTTATGGCCTTTTGAATTTGGACTTTAAATTGAAACCTGCCAATGAAGCGGGGGTCAAAATTTTCAAATTCGCCTATTGATGTTAACATGATGTCACCGCCAAATTTGGCAGAATTGTCACCAAATATAGTGTAACCACCAAGTTTAGTTACCCCTAGGTAAATTTGGCAGCTTGCCAAGTTTAGAAGATTTCAACTTAGTTTGGAGCTATGCCAAATTTGGAAAGATTGCCAAAATGGCCACCAAAAATGATAGGTCTCTTAAACTGAGGAGGCACAAAGGCCAAGGAGGTCGCACGTACCCCAAAATATCTGACCAAAAATTTGCAATTTTCACAAGTTTTGGTGTATAGGCATTTCGTCAAACAGTTTGCATTCTGGCTGGAATGGTTAAGTTTTACAACTTGTTTTAAGGAATACGATAAATAGTTATCATAGCATTAACTCCACAATTTCAAATATTGATGACAACTTCAGATATACAAAACTATTGCATAATGTAATGCACAGATAATTTTTCTTTAGTTCTATATATTGCTGTTATAAAATGATATGATCTGAAATTCCTTACAACTACAATAACTTTTACAAATCAACAATATTAATAAGCCCAAATTGCTGACCTGTATTGTGGAACAGTCAAACACCGGGCAGCAACTCTTTTTATATCTTCCTTAAGCTGTACAAACTCTTTCTCCTTTGTATGGCTGACTAGGCAATGCATGACAATCTCATAAAGAGCTGTGACCTCCTTTGGAATATGCACAGTAGCCTTGTGTGAGGTGGCGGCTCCCTTTTAGACTCAAGCATTGACCTTTCAAAGCCTTTGAAGGCTGTGGCAGAACTTGCAAGGCTTTCAAAGTCTCTTATAATGTATTGCCCCTCCTCCCTTTGCTTAAATTAGTGTACGACAATCTCACAAATATGTGGGGAGTGGTACAGTTAGGTGAAGCTCAACAGGAATAAAATATATATGATTTTTAATTCAGCTTTCCACTGCACATATTCCACTTGTAACTTCTAAACTTTCGACCATTTGCACACACACACAAATACAGATTTATTATTTGTTGACAACAAATTCTCCGATTCTCTGTTAAATGCAATTGTGAATCATGTGTGAATCCACTATTCATTTGACTGAGAAGAAATCATTCATCTCCGAAGCCAAATATATCTAGGGTTTTTGCCCTAAGGTTTGAGGTTGAACTTGCAGTCCAAACTTGTAAAATGAGAGAAACAAAATGTCGAAGAGGTAAAATTCTCTTTTTTGAACTCTTCTAATATTTCTCCTTTGAACTTTCAGAAAGTTCGTAATTTAAATTCATCTTTGTTAAACAATAATCTTTTTGGCCAACATAAAGTGACTTTATCTTATTTCTACTTTTTGATTTAAGTTAATTTTAGTCAACTTTATTTAATTAAATTAAATTATTCCTTTTAATTCTCTGAATTAGCCTCCAAAGAATTAAATAGGCTAATAGAACTTCCTTGAACACCTAGGTCGAAGAAGGCGACATTACATCACAATACCATGCGGTTGATTTGATTTATATATTTAATTTTTAATTTTTTACTATGTAGCGGTTCTTGAGGGTTTGGCGGGTCTGGTCGGGTTAAGCCACAGGTCCGAGGGTCAGTCGAGTCCTCCTTGGTTAGGCGAGGGTCCTTCCATTTGGGCCTTGGTTCGCCAGTGAAGAACCCGGGCGAACCGGGCAGAACCCGGGCGAACCCAAGGCGAACCCGGGCGTGTGGGCGGCAAAAAGTGCATGTTTTATGTTTTTTTTAATATTTTTCTTCCCTTTGACTTTGACCCACGCCATGGGAACCCTAAAAGTGACCTCTAAAACATGTTAAACACCTAAACTGCCTCATTTTCATTCATTTGTTTTGCAAACAAGCATTTTCATTTCAAGAGGCTGACTTCTTATTTTAACTTGTTGGATTGACAAAAGGAGTTGAAGATTGATTGTTGAAGCTTCTACAACGATTGCATTGCCATTCCTACAGATTTGCAAGTGTTCATTGGCTGCTACAAAGATTGTTGAAGATTATTTTTGCAAAAAGGTATGTTTTTCTCATTTTTTTCTCATTTTTTCATTCTTTTTTTTTTTGTTTTACAAACAGAAACTTTGTTTTGCATCTTTTTTTTTCTGTTCTTCTATGAATGTATACATTGTGCAAGATTCAAAAGAGCTAGGTTTTAATTTTTTAAAAATTATTATATTTTGTTTTCATTCAAATTTTGAGTGTGTTGTTTGCAAAACAAATTGCCATAGGAATCACAATGTCAATGGGTTCTACTTCCGGCTCCATAGCTAAACCAAACCCAAAGTTCAAAACAAATGCAAATTCTCCTCTATGGCAGTATGTTGAAATGATAAGACAGCTTCTAGGTGGTGGTGGTTATGCTTGGAAATGCAATGGGTGTGATGTTCAATATTCTAGTTCATACCATAGGGTGAAAGCACATTTGTGTGGCATAACTGGAAAAGGCATCTCACCTTGCCCTGGAAAGAAAGATGCTCCTATTGACCCTGAGACAGTTGCAAAATACATTATGGAGCAAGAACTAGCAGATCAACGGGAAGCCCAAAAAGGAAATCACCCTTTGTCAAATAAAAAATCAAAGGGAATGCAGCCCCCATCTAATCCCAATCCCAATATTGTGGTAGAAGACCACCCATTTATGGCCATTCCAAATCTTCAAGCTCAAAGTGCACAACCTTTTGCAAACAAGAGAGCAAAGGGACCTTTGGAAGTTGCATTTCAAAATGAGAGTAGAGCCCTTGCCGACCAATGTGTAGCAAGATGCATATATGCCAATGGACTATCTTTTAATGTTGTTCGTTCTCCATATTGGAAAGAGATGTTGAGAAGCGGTTAATGAAGCTCCAAAAGGGTACAAGGGCCCGGGTTATGAGAAGGTGCGTAGCACTTTATTGGAAAGGAGGTTGAGTTGGTTGAAGATGCATTGAAGCCTATAAGAGATTCATGGGTTGAGACAGGTGTGTCCATTGTTTCAGATGGTTGGAAGGACTCAAAAAATCGGCCTTTGATCAATGTCATAGCGGTGTCCCCTAAAGGGGCAATGTTTTTGAAAGCCGTGGATTGTGAGGGGCAAGTAAAAGATGGGCAATTTATTGCTAATATTCTTATTGCAGCCATTGAGCAAGTGGGAGCCCGCAACGTTGTTCAAGTTGTAACGGACAACGCAAAGAATTGTAGAGCTGCAGGGTTGTTGGTTGAGGAAAGATATTCACATATCTTTTGGACACCTTGTGCGGTCCATTCACTCAATCTTATGCTGCAAAAGATTGGGAATAAAATTGAATGGATCAAACAATTGTATACTGAGGCTGAGGACATTTAGATGTTCGTCACCAACCACCACTTGTCTCAAGGGATCTTTAGAACATTTTCAAAATTGGAGCTATTGAAGGTAAGAGAAGTAATATTTACATTTGTCATTTTCTGATTTTCATAATTTGATTGTTCAATCTAATTTAAATTCTTCTTTAAAGTTTATTTTTAAATATTAATTTTTTTTTAATTTGCAATAGGTTGCAGAAACCCGCTTTGCCTCTAATACAATCGTCTTGAGACGACTTGTGAAAGTTAGGCAAGCACTTTCTAGCATGGTAATCAGCACCAATTGGTCTATATGGAAGCAAAGCAGCACTGAAAGAGCAACAAAAATTAGGAGCCTGATATTAGATGACTCATGGTGGGATCGTGTGGAGTATCTCCTTAGCTTCACCGAGCCCATTTTGAGTATGATTCGCTATACTGACATGGACAAGCCATGCATTGGACAAATATATGATGGTATAGACTCTATGATTGAGAAGATCAAGTGCATCATAAATGCAAGAGAGCAAGACCCTGAAGAGACTTTCTTCAAACAAGTGCATACAATTGTTGAAGAAAGATGGAACAAAATGACAACTCCGTTACACCTTCTTGCCTTTGCATTGACTCCAAAATACTACAGCTCTCAGATTCTTTCACAACCAGGAAGGCTTCCTCCATATAGAGATTTAGAAGTGGCTGAAGGGTACAAGGCAGCATTTGTGAGACTCTTCCCTGATCGAGATTTGCGGAGTGTAGTCACGGATGAGTTCACTGATTTTGTGCACTCAAATCATCTAGATGTTGATGCCTCCCGTGATAGGTTCTTAAAGGATGCTCATTCTTGGTGGTACTTCCATGGACAATACTTCCAAAATTTGCAGCCCCTTGCAATCAAAATTTTATCACAAGTAAGTTTAATAAATTTTCATATTTTAGTTTTAAAAGTTTCATAATTCCATTTATAAATTTTTAATTGTTTACTTTGTCTTCATAGGTTGCTAGTTCATCCGCATCTGAGAGGAATTGGAGCACATATTCTTTCATCCACTCAGTAAAGCGCAATAAATTGCTGTCAAAAAAAGCGGAGAACTTAGTATATGTGCATTCCAACTTGCGTCTCCTTTCACACAAACAACCTAACTACAAGGACGGGGAGACGAAGTTGTGGGATATAGTGCCAGAGGATACTGACTTGGATGCTTGCAGTTCCCAACATATTGCATATGGGGATGAGCCTGAGGATATCCAACAGGGGCATGGGCACATTAGTAGTGCTAGTGATGGTGCCATTGGCACTTGTGATTCATCTAGTCTTCCTACTACATCTAATGTCAATGTTGACAATGATATGTATGATCTAGAGAATCCATATGATGATTAAAACTTTGAAAGTGTTGTAATATTGAGCTTGAAGTTTGAACAATGAATATTTATCATGCATGTTTTAAATGACATTCAAGTTTATGGTGGTTTTGTTGTTTATATGATGTTATCAGTTATGTGATATTCTAAAAGTAAATTCTAATCCTAATTCATGCTTCTAGGCTGCATATATATATATATATATATATATTTTTTTATATATTTTGTAATTTGTACTAACGAACCCAAGACGAACCGAACCCACCCCAAAAAATTTTGCCGAACCGGCGAACCGAACCCGCGAACCCGAACCAGAACCAACGAACCAGTGACTGCTTAAGATCTCTTTTATATTAAAATTTTTAATTAATTAAAAAAACTAAAATTTTGTGGGTTGTGTAGGCCACACCCATAAGGGATCTATGGATCCCAAGCATCCTTGCAGAGGAGGTTCAGCCCTTGCCATGCAGGCCTAAGGCCATGGACAAGGTGCAGAGCCCAAGCCTTATGACATTGGGTGCCTCGTAGTACCCTTGTGCAGGGTTGCACAAAGCCTTACAATATAATTTTTTTATTTGATTTTTAAAAACTTTTACCATAAAAAAAATGCAAGTTGGATGTGGTATTCTACCAGCTTCATGTCTCCTAGGGATTTTAATCTGGAGCTTCAGTTTGAAATCCCCATGCTTTTAACATTTGAGTTGATCCCATTCAACTGTTCTTATTTTGTTACTAATCTTTTGACATGTATATTATAGATTATTTTAAAATGAGCTCAGGCAGTATTCTTTCTGTTAGTCTGATCACTCTATACATATTTCTGCAGATATAATGGGAGAGTTTTCACAGAAACAAATTAAATCAGAGGAACATGTTGATCTGGCTGAAGGTTTTCGCTCATTGGCTGTTAGTGCAGATGGACTTTATCTGGCTGCTGGGGATCGCAGTGGCAATCTGTTTGTTTATAATTTAAGTACATTTGACCTATTAAGCTTTCAGGTGATTTTAATTGCTTTCTTGGATAGAAATGAAATTTATACTTTCTGTCAAATGGCTTAGTGCTTTTATATATTTGATACTTTAAGGGTAAACATTTTTTAAACTGAAAACTTTAAATTTTTGCATTTGTCCTTTAATAGGCTTGCATTGTTAGCTTAGGGTGTAAGGAAATTCAAATTTCTGATTATGGCACAGTTTGACAGGTTGGTCACAATGTTCTTGAATATCTGGGATAATTTGGCAGGAAGCACATGATGCAGAGATACTTTCGTTGAATTTCAGCAATGCAAGTGAGAAGAAGACTGTTGGAGAGGGATGTAGAGACCACTATTTTTTAGCTTCTGGTGGAAGGGATCGGCTGATCCATATCTATGATGTGAACAGGCAAGTTGCCACATCCCATTTTTGAAGTTTGTAGGATGACCAAAATCTCTTTGGTGTTACACGTGGAGGTATGCACATTTTGAGATCATAATGTATGGCAGGGACTTTGATGTGATAGAAACTTTGGATGATCATTCTGCATCAATAACTGCTGTAAAATTTGCTTGTAATGGCTCAAAACTATTGAGTTGTAGTGCAGATAAGTGAGTGGATTTTCTCTCTTCAAAAAGTTAATTAATCATTTTGACAGTTGAAACAAATCTCACATATCTCTAATATTTTATCTGGTAATTTTATCATTTAATCAACTGTCTTGAATTCTGCAGATCTGTTGTTTTCCGAAACATTGTAACAACAGAATCAGGTTGCAAGAGTACTCGTTATCACCAGGAAGTTGCGTCTCGTGGTACAGTGTATGACATGGATATAGAACCTGACAACAAATTTGTTCTTACTGTTGGGCAGGTGATCTTGGTTATTTTATTTATGCAATGTTGCTGGCTGCTTATTTGATTACCATAAGACATTTTTAGTTGTTCATTTTATTGTCAGGATAAAAAAATCAAAGTCATAAGCCTGACTACTGGTAAGCCTGTAAGAACCTTAAAGCAAGATGGGGATGCTGGTGAACCTATCAAGGTATTGACTTACTCTGTTGATTCATTCATATTTTGTGTAACTTTATACCTTCTGTTGTGATAATGTCATATTTTTTTGTTATTTACTGTAGGTTTGTGTGGACCAAAGTGGAAGCTATATAATTTGTTCTCATTCAGACAAATGCATTCGCATTTATGATTTTACAACTGGAGATCTTGTAGCACAAGCTTCAGGGCATGCTGAAGTAATAACTGGAGCAAGTTTTCTAGCTGACTGCAAACATGTCATTTCTGTGAGTATTTTGCCTTTGATTAGTTATATGCTGAAGTGTAGTAAAAATGTTGATTGCTTTTCTCTTCAGTTGAAATAATTATGCCGAGAGGCATAACCTATGGTGGCAGCAGGGGGAGGGAGAAGCATCTAATGTTGTGACCGGGAAAGACAAACTCTTGGCTGACATTATTTTAACTTCCTCTTGTAAATTCAAATAAATTATAAAGTAAA
>VDFB02325128.1:6902-29721 GCA_007258455.2 Sequoia sempervirens | reverse complement strand
CTTCACTATGTCAAATCTTCAAATAAACAATTTCTCTTTCCTTGACTGTGTAGTTGCTGCAAAAATAATATCCCAGCATATAGAACTTAAATATTTCAGATGGTATGAATTCATGCAATTTCAACAATTATCTATATGGAAATGTATTTTGAATAAGAAAACATTGAACTCTTTCACCATTATTTTATATCAAGGACAGTTTCAAATAATGATGCTAACTAAACTATATTGCAGGTTAGTGGAGATAGTTGTATCTTTGTCTGGAAGTTGCCAGCTATTCTATCTAAAACAATGCGGAAGAGAGTTGCTATGAATAATGGTTCTTGTGCATATTCCAGTTTATCCCTTAAGGAATCACAACCTAAAGATGCTTTGGTCCAAGATGGGCTTTGTTGCCAACTTAATGAAGAATTTCCAGATCAGGCTAAGTTTTGTTGTCAACAAAGCAAAGACCTCCAAGATCAGGCTAAGTATATTCACATTGATACTAATCGTAATACTAATTCAGGAGTTTGGTATACACCTCGAGATGTAGGATCACTGGAACCTTCGGCATTCAAATTCAGTGTATCAAGGCTTCCAAAGTGGGCACGGAGAAAACTAATGGATGATAAACTTACAGCCACCAGAAAAAACGAGGAGAATATGGATGCAAATATATTCTGTCCTCGTCAATCAAGATGGGCTGAGGTAATGATGTGATTTGGCATGTAAACTAGAGGTTCCGTACCACATAGAATTGGAATATACTACAAGCTTTTCATTATTTTTTATATGAAAGTCTTGTTATTTACCTAATTTTTTAAAATTCAATGTTTTAGATCTCTTTGTTGGCGTAATTGTAAGTTGAGATCCAAGCTTATATCTGTTAGCTCCATAGTAGCATTCCATTTACACAGCGAATTGAGAGTGTAAACAAAATTCTAATACTTAGTTTCAAAACAGGAAAAATATGGATAACACCTGGCAATCTGAAAAATGTTCTATTGTTTGTAAAAATATAGAAAATAAATTATCATTGTTATTCATTGCCAAATATAATGCTCTGAATTTTTGAAAGAGACAAACAGAAGATGTTTTAATAATTTTTTTGTTCAATGCAGTCAATTACTGAAATTCTCAATCAATTTTAAACACTTTAGTTTTAGATGTAAAAATGATGAGAAAATGAAAAAAAAAACACGGTTTAATGGCAAAGGGGTCAGATTTTTTGAAGTGGTGAAAAAACCACCTAGGTGGTTCAAACCAACACGGCCACAAGCCTGGGGCCATGATTGACCATGATTAACTGCATGTTTTTCCCAGATGATGCTACTACAATTAGCTCAATGTCATTGATTGGAGCTTTACTTCTTTGCAGCGTTTGGGACCTGATGGATACCATTTATTTGCTGAAAATGAAGAATATAAAACACCCCCTGCTACAATCCGTCCCTATAATTGTGGCCTTCGTCGGTGTTTCACAACAGAGGAGCAACCTACCTGTTCTGAGAGGACACCTGAAAGCTCATTTGGTTCTCACAATGATAAGAGTTCTGCAAGTTCTAAGGTCCAACAAAGGTAATTTCTTTTGCATTGTGAATTTTGCTTCTTTCTTACATCAGTCCTTTTACCTGATTAATGAGAAATAGTGTATGGCCTATTTTTTGGGTTGACGCTTTAATTCTTAATCATTCTATCTAATGTGTAGTGTCAATAAGGATACACATTGGCGAACTGTTCATACGGTCCTCTATGATGAAATTGACATTTTACAAGAGGAATGCTCTGAATGTAATGGACCACCTCTTTCTACTGTAAACTTTGAAAATATTGAAGAGAGAGCTCACATAAATGTAAATAGTAATCCTCAAGCAGTAAACTGTATTACAGATGATATTAAGGACATCAATGGCAATACGTTTGGTGATGTGTCCGAGAAAGATGTTGATATGACACATATGTATAGAACACCACAACCAATGTGCAGTATTCTTAGTGGTGAGATTGATTGTAACTTTTTTTCAAAAATGAGGTGTAATAACAACAGCTATTTACATGCATCTAAGGTTCCTGAAAGCAACTTCCTAGACAATTTGCAACCACACCATGACAAGTTTTTGAGTGAGGCTTCAAGTGGTGCAGATGAAAGCGAGGATGAGTTCTGTTGTAATAAGGATCTTTTCAGCACACATTTTGGAAGTTTATCAACTGCTTTTAAGGTTTTGTCCATTTTATCATTTGATTTTGTTCACTCTTTTAACTAAATCATAAATTTGCTTTTACTGGTAATGGCTGTCTATTTAGTCTGATCTTCTGTTACTTCTGTTACACAGTATACTGACATGCATGTATTGTGTTTCTGACACCCCTCAATGATTTTTCATTTTGACATTTAGCTGGAGATTGGGACAGCATCAGCAAGAAGTAGTTTTTCGACTCGTTTTTTTGCACGCACAAGTTGTTCAATGGCACAAATGACACTATTTCAAACCTCTCCCAGAGAGAAAAGTGGTTCACTCACATACAGCTCTGAAACATTAAGTGATCAGGATCTTTCTATTGATGATGGATCTCTGCTTGCTACAGAAAGAAAGCATTTAAAGCAGCTTGAGCTGCAGGTGCAATTTGAACATTTTTGGCAATTATTTTTCCATGCAGCTAAATTTCTATTTAAATAAGTAGCCCAGATGTATAGCGCTAAATATTAAATCCATTAGTATGTTTCTTAATTTGGCCAGGGTAAAGTTGTTCACGAAGTGCCAATCATTTGTGATAATTCTGCATCTAGTACACTGCCAACTAGTGAAAGTTCAACAGAAGTTGAAAATAGAGCCAATTCAAATGCTGGGTTATATGATGGCAGAGTTTGTGGGTATGAGATTCTGGAGCCTTTAGACATCAATAATAATCTTGTTAATAAGTTTGATAATTCTTTGTTATGTTCCTTGGATCCCTGTGTGGATGTGAAGGGATTGCTAGTAAACTTAGATGTTGAGATCAAAGATAACACAGAAGTCATTCTTGAAAAACAAGACGGTGAAATGGCTTCTAGACAAGAATCTAAAATTGAGCAAGAACTTCTTGGTCCCTCTATTTCGATTTCTTTAGAAAGGGAGGATGATCTAGATAGAGATTGCCCTAGTAGTAGCTGTGCAAGATTAGTACTTCAAGAACGGCTTGTGGAAACTGATATTTCATATGCAAAAAGCAAAGAGTCAAATCTGAATCACATTCCCATGGAGCTCCAACAGTGTTCGTCACAGAGCCACAAAGGCTCAACTGTTGATATTGGGGATTCTGTAGAAAATGAAGGCAGGGAAAATGGCTGTTCAATACATCAGCCTGATAAATCAGGTATGTAGCGATATTCTATATCAATCCTTACAGGGAGTTTCGACTCTACTAGTTTGTATATTCCTAATTTGCGTTAGAAATTCAATGTTCAGTTCAATTGCAATTGTCTATGTAGATGAATTTCTTTTGCCAATTTTAATTTACTTATTATTTTTTCTATTTTCAGGGAAGAATGGGAAAGAAACGGCGACTGAATTGCCAAGGTCTCTAGAGGAATACAAAGAAGCATTAATAAATCTATCAGATGCTGCTGAAAAAGCTTTGAATCTATTTAGTGAACTTAGGGGTCAGGATACATTTGATGCTGAGTCAATTCAAATACAATCTAGTTCAGGCTTATTGGATTTTGCCAATGGTATTATACAGACAACTTTGGAAAACGTACACAAGCTTTGTGATTTGGCCTTTCCTGATCAGTTGTGTAAGTTAAGGCAAAACACATTCTACGGTTCAAAGAACACTGAGGTTGGAGAAAAACCCAGATTCAGTGCCTGCAATTTTGGTAAGTATTTTTTGGGAGATTTGCATCTTTGTGTGTTTTTTTTAAGGATTACTATTACTTATCACCTTTTCTTTGCACACAGATCACCAGACTGTAAGTTCGAGAGGGGGCCGGCCTCCTTTAGTCAATCCATCAGAAAAGATTCTAGACTCTGTTGATATTGAAGCTTTGGTCGAGCGCTATTCAGAGCGACTATCACATTCTCTGTCTAGACAAGTGCTTGTATTGATTCAGAAGGGTTTATCTTCACAAAGTGAAACCTGAAAGTATTTTCTGGAACAAGCTTGTGGGTTTAATTTATTGTAGCATTGTATCTGGAAGTTAGTTGACTAAGTAAACTTGAATGGAATGTGTGGTCCTTTGGAGCTGTTTTAGGATTTCAGAACCATTCAGTTTCTTGCTAAAACTCCAGCTGCAGAGGCCAATGTCAGATTGATAGTGAAAAACGAGCCTGACACTTGGTTGCAAGGCATTTGTGCCTGAGATTAAATGGTCCTAACAGTACCAGTGTCGAGATTGCTTTTGCTTTGTGCAATGCTGATTTTTATTTATTTATTGCCAGAGCTGCTTCTTTGCCTGAATTCTCCACTGAAAAATGTGGTGTGAGGCATATTAAGTTGTACAGATTGCTGCTGGTGACATTCATGTAATTCTCTCGAAAGCATACTTTAAGGGTTAATGAAATACATGTTTGGTTGTAGGGGGCACATAACTGTGACTTATTCTGAGCAAGAAGCACAAGTGAAATTTTTCACAAGGGCTATGTTATGTAGTAGCACCCTGCAATATTACGGTTTAGAAATGCTTGTATAAATGCAGCATTTTGAGAAACTGTTTTTATATTTAACTCAGGTTTAAGTTTATAAATTTTACTAATTTAAAATGTGATTTTATTTTTGGGAGCAGATGGTGGGAGCTGATATAGGAGACGTTACTTGAGAAATCAATTTTTTTTAATAAAGCAGAGACAATATTAATCACATAGATGAATAGGAAAGATAATAAAAATTGAACAGAAAAGTTCATTAATTTTTGAGTAATGTACATTGCATATTTCTGAGGGAGATGTATGACTGTTAATATTCCAATAGCTACATCTTTCTTCGACACCTAATAACATACACATATATACGTATATATCTGTATAAATGAAAACCACTGATGTACATAAATATTATCGTTTGCATATACATATGTATATTCGTAAAATGTGCAAATATATGTATATATTTTACATATGTATTTACGCATGTATTACAAAGCCTCAAAAGCTACGGAAGTTGCAATGGTTGGGCTTCCATAGGACTCTTCAATTGCTTGACAAATATTTTGAGGATATTAGGAAATTGAATGAATAGGGAAGACTTTTATAATTGAAGTGTTTTAGTAATTTTCAGTGTTTTACGAGGATGCGTCCCCTCCAAAAAAACCTCACGTTTCTTAGATGGGGACGTCTTGAGACTTGGGGGGACGTCCCCCCCACTAGCGCACCACCAACGCTACCATCTCACCACTAGTGTTGCTATCTCCAAGACACCGCTAAGACTTTGAGGTTGCTGGGGTGTCCTCAAGACATCTAGGGGACTCCTAGTTGTCTCCAAGATGTATAATTCTTATACATCTTTTTATAACTATTTTTCCAAGTACTATATTTATTTCAGCACCTTGTCGCCCCCCACTAATCCCCCGTTGCCGTCCAATTGCCGTCTCGCTGCCACCCCCAAACTTAGTCCCCTTGTCCCTGCGTCCCAAAACACGTCCCCTTTTGTCCCGCGGTCCCTGCCCTCGAAACCTCATGGAACCTTGGTAATTTTCGTAGTGATCACCATTTGGGTTGCATTTTGTAATTCATGTTGTCTTGTTTTCTAATTTTTTATATAAAATGCCATTGAGGATAGTTTTAGTAGTTTTGTGATCTATGCCGAGTTTTGGATGCATTAGCCTTGCTTGATGGGATACATGTCACCAAGATGAAACATGGATGCCTCTGATACAAATCCCCTGAGATATCTAGATGACATGAAGTTAAATATGAGAGTCTAGATGTGTGATATGCAAAAGCAATTTAAGAGATGATAACACCGCCGTCTCGCCGCCGCCCCCAAACTTAGACCCCTCGTCCCCGCGTCCCCAAAACACGTCCCCTTTTGTCCCCCGGTCCCCATCCTTGAAACCTCGTGGAACCCTAGTAATTTTCGTAGTTATCACCATTTGGGTTGCATTTTATAATTCATGTTGTCTTGTTTTCTAAATTTTTTCATAGAATGCCATTGAGGATAGTTTGAGTAGTTTTGTGATCTATTGCTGAGTTTTGGATGCATTAGCATTGCTGGATGGGATACACGTCACCAAGATGAAACATGAATGCCTTTGATACAAATCCCATGAGATATCCATATGACATGAAGTTAAATATGAGAGTCTAGACGTGTGATATGCAAAAGCAATGTAAGAGATGATAAATATTGATGAGAAAACAAATGCATGGTTTAACTAATAGGATTGGAACATAAATATAATAATCCCGTTGAAGGCATTTGGTATATGAATTCGATCGGCTAATTTTTGTGATTGACAGTTTATAATGTATTAGAACTAGCATACATATATTAAATATTAATATATATAAAATATGTTTAGTTATCTTTTCTCGAGGCGCCTATTTTCATCAACTTATTCAAAACAACAGTAAACTGCCCATATGTTATCAACGTTTCAATCAATCAAATAATATATGAGCAAAATAAATTAGGCCGAAAGACTCAATAGTGAAATAAAGCCAAAAAAGACTCAATAACACATTAGAGGTTAAATGTAAAGATGTTTAATTGTCTTATGAGTTCTCCGTGAAATTTGAATTGATTGATTTTAATTATAATTTGATTTTCAATACCTATGTCCAATTCCTTCTTTAAACAAACGTGATACAATTATCAATTAAGATAAGATCAAATATTAAATTTGTGTATTTTCTTCACAAAGATACAAGATAAGGTAACCAAACCTTAGTTTTGATTCTAGCACGTATTAAGAAAATGTAACCTTGATAAGTTCCAAACCAAATGAGCCCTAGCAAGTCCAATGGACTCAACTTGAGAGACTTTCCATCTCACTCAATAATAAAACAACCACAAATTAAAAACAATAAACCTTATGACTCCTTGAATCTTTGTTTTGTTTTATTGCAACAACAGATTATAACAATGCAATTGGTTTTAACAGGACTAAAACCAAATTTGTGATAGTTAAATTCAAATGAATCCAAAAAAGTAAAGCCAAACCTACGAGAAATCCAACTCTAAGAGAATAAAGCCAAACTTGCAACCACAAAGTTTTGAAACGGTTATGATTCAAAGCCTCTTTTAATAGAGGTCTTCAAGAATTCAAAGATAAGAACATCTGAAGAAGGCTGTGAATAAAACAGATTTAAAACTACTTTAAAAACAAAACAAAAAATTAAAAACTATTGAAAAATAAATAAAAGTAAAATAAATACACTATTGAAAAATAAACAAAAAAAAATTACAAATAAATACATTGAAATTTCTTATAATTATAAAAAAATATGTGTTACTACTATAAATAAATGTTCACTCTAAAAACTTAAAAACTTATTACAAGACACTAAGTATTTAGTTTTAATTTATTTTAATAAAGGTCTTCATGAATTTGTGAATAAAACAACTTTAAAATTGCTTTAAAAACAAAGCAAAAAAATTAAAAACTATTGGAAAATAAACAAAAAAAATAAAATTAAAAATTATTGGAAAATAAACAAAAAAAATAAATACACTATTGAAAAAAAACAAAAAAAAAAACATTGAAATTTGTTATAATTCTAAAAAAATATATTTATGTTACTACTATAAATAAATGTTCACCCTAAAAACTTAAATATTATTAAATGACACTAAGTATTTAGTTTTAATTTATTTATTTTAATTAAATTGATTTTAAAATCTAAAAAAAAATATTATGCCACTTGCGTAATACGCCTCTTGACTATCTCTCAACACAATTATTTTTATTTTACTTCAATTTATCTTTTTAACATTCAAAATAAAAATAATGTATAAATATATATTATAAAATAAAAAATCTTTATAATTATTAAATGAATGATGAAATACTATTGCAATGAGAAAAAATGATGAAAATAAGAGGATAACTCTTGACGTATTTTATATAAATAATAATGTTACATAAATACTAATTTATTATAAGAATTATTATAATTAAATTAATTATAATTATTAATATTAAATTTTAGTATTAATAATAATAAAAATAAAATCATTATAAAATTGATTATAATATATAAAAAATTTATTTTAGAGTGAATAAGATATCAAATGGATTTAAAACCGTCTTTAAATCTGCTTTAAATCTACTTTAAATTTGTTTGAAAAAATGTCTACATACAATTAATGTAGTTATGCTAGTTGCATGTCATTTGAACGTCAAATTCAAATTAAAGAGTTTTTCTTTACATTGAATTTTGCTTTTTGATGGATGCCATTGTAATACGCCTCTTGGCGTAATAATGCAAGATCATTGATAAAAATCTAAACGCTCAACAATTTTAGCAATATACAAAAGAAAATTATATCAATAGATAATATCACTACTTTAAAAAGCTATTTTTAAGAAATCAAATCTTCACATTCTTTCCCATTAGTTTTTAAGTTATTTTTCTTTCTTTCAAAAAGAAAATATCACTTATTTAAAAAACTAATTTTTTTAAGAAATCAAGTCCCTACTTGTTTTCCCATTCTTTTTTAAGTTATATTTTTTCTAATGAAACAAAATTTATTGTATACATCATCACTTAGTTTTATTAGAAATCATTTGAAATTATTTATTTTATAGTATTGTTTTAATTGTTCAATTTTGAAAGTTGCGACCTGATCAAGAGGTAAATTATGATTGGAGAGCGATGATGGTGGCATATGATCAGGGTGCCTTGGGATGGTTGTAAGGCCATCGAGTGTTTGGAGTTTTTCCCTCGCTTCTTAGTGCCTTGGTCTTTGTGTGATATTGCAGTCTTTTCGTCATTATTATTTTGTATGCTTGCTTACCTGTATTTCTCCTTGCCTAGTGTTCTATGATTTTACATTTTACTCCCTGTCGGTAACCGTTCTCATCTGTGTTCGACGCTCGGTGCTCTCGTATGAGTCAATCAATGGACGATAAGGTCCATCATACGAGCGACCCCGCGAACGAAGGGGCAACTAACGGTGGTTTAAATTCTTTTAGCGGAATGGGCAATGGTGCCCGGTCTTTCAAAGATATTGTTATAGAGTCTGAAAGGTGTGACATCCCGATGGCGGCTAGTCTTATCAACGTTGAGGATGGAAGCGACGTCAAACTCCCCTGCGCTGGAAGCGGAAACGGTAAGTGCCCTACCCAAGGACCTAGGAAATCTGTGTTCATTCCAAATGCAATCATGGTTTCGGCCTTTGACAGAGAAGAACATAGATTGAAAAACATTGGTATTTTCTTTGTTGCTTTAGATAGTTTAAAAATCCTGGCGAGGAAATACTTTGACCAGTGGGTGGCTAATGTGTGGAACAAAAAATTGGGTATTCTTCATTCTTTTTGCAGAATGATCTAGAAAGGTTTATTTTTAATTTTATTCAGAAATAAGGAAATGCAAGAAAAAGTAACAAATAAAGAATTTTGGTCTGTTGGCAGTTCGGTCTTTAGGGCTATCTCATGGTCCCCAGATTTGCTCAATGAAGAAGTGCTTGCTCTATCCTATTCGAGATGGATCACGTTGAAAACTTTACCCTTGCTGTTATGGTCTTTCATCTTGCGAATTCTAGCTCCTTAGGGGAAGGTGCTTAGGGTTGAGCACACCAAAAATGCACTCCCGCACCTTGACGCTAGGGTTTTATTGTCTATCAACCCTGGTATCGAAATCTCTTAAGAAGTTGAAATCGAAACGAAGAAAGGCATATTGAAGTATAGCATTGAGATTTTGGGTAGCATTAACGCGTGTTTCCTCTGTAAAAGAGAGGGTCACGTGAGGAGAAACTGCCCGATCTTAAAAAATAAAGAGGGGGTGCAAAAGAAAAGAAATGGGAAACCTAATCTTAATCGGCCATCAATGGGGGAGAGAGGCGGGGGTTAATTTGGGTGGGCGAGGAAGTGGGGGGCAGGTGAAATCTAGAGAGGTGATGGCCTCGTGGTTGAACCCCAAAAGGATACGGGCATACCGAGTAAAAACATGAATTCTGATAAATATTTGATCCTGGAAAATAAATTTGAGGAATTAAGCAACGTCGAGTTGGAACTATCACTTGAGGAGGACGAGTTAGTTATTGGAAAGGCAGTGATTGGTTTTGAGGAGGCTTTGTTGGGTAGCAACCTTAGCATTGCATTAGATGAATCTCCCTACCTTAATACTAAAGGGGAATAAGAAAAAAAGCGATACCACCTGAGGTCTCCGTTTCTGCGGTTGAAATTAACTCCAATCTCTCGAGCCATAAATTGAATGCTTGAGAATTGGTGCTAAAAAAAAGACAACAAATTTCAATTAATAGAAAAATCATAAGTAGAACAAGATCTAATAATCTCAATAATGAATAAAAAAAAGACTCCCCCTCAAAATTAGTATCAGGTTATAAAATCAACTATAGTGTGGCCAAGAGCAGTGTCCCCTCTGCCTTGGATCCAAACCCCCCAGGAGCTTTACAACAACACTTATGATTTAAAATTTTGGTCTTAGATAATATGGGCCTTTAAGGATGCTATTGTGGGGGGTTTGGACTTGTGAGCAAGGGAAATGTAGTGAGGAAAAAATCTAGTGGGGCTTGGGGTTGTGAACTTGGGATGCTCGGGTGACAATAATGAAAGCCTAAACCAAGGCCCATGCTATTCCAACCTCGATGGGATAAATCTCCCTCTTGACCAAATAAATAAAACATCCACTAATGTAATAATTAACTCGAAAATTAAAATTAATTCTCCTTCAGGGTTACTGAAGCACTCCCAACATATACAAGATTTAGAAAACAATATGGGTCCCACTGTGGATAATAGGAAATTGGAAATGAAAGAGACCACAAAGAGTTATGATATCCAAAAAGCAATTGGGCTTCAACCAAATAAAAGAAAAAGGTCCATTGTAAGTGAATGCCAAGGTCAAAAAAGGAGACAAAACAAGAAAGTGAAAGTTGTTCCATTGCTAAGGAAAAAATCTAGAAGAGGAAGTCTTCCTAAATGCTTTGATGGATTTAGGAGTGTAGAAGGAGCCTAGGATATGGATGTACATGAATCTTAAATGTATTTTATGGAATGTTAGGGGATTGTAATCCCTTGGTAGGAAATACTGCATTAGAAGATTTCTAAATCACAAGAAAAACCAAAGGATGTTGTAATGCTGCAAGAAATCAAAGTAGTCAACTACACCCTTGAGACTAACCTAAAATTCATATGGAGAGACTCATCTTTCTATGCTACCAAGCATGAGAAAGGAAAAGGAGGTGCGACTATTCTCTTGTCTAAGAAATGGGCCAAATAGGTGAAAGCCTATGGGACCTCCCCTTGCAATAGGGCTGTGTGGATATGTATAGAAAAAGACAACCAAGTATTTGGTGTTTGCTCCAAATGAATACAAATTGAGATGTGAGTTTTGGGATTGGTTGAGCAAGCTACAAGAAATCCCTTGGATTATCGGAGGGACTTCAATATGGTGGAAAGGGTGGAGGAAAATTTTGGAGGTAATGATTTGGGGTGGAAAGGGAATGAAAAGTTCTTCTGATTTAAAATGAAAAATAAATTCAAACTCATAGACCCCCTAGAGGATGTAAAAAAAATAAAGCCATTTGGTATGCTTGGTGTAACTCTCAAAGTGGAAATAAGAGGATTTACTGTAGGTTGGACATATTTTCAGCAAATAAAGAGATCATGTTTGACCAAGTTGAAGGGGCTAACAATAGGGTCAAGGTATGCCTTTGGACCTTATCAGTCCACCACCCCATTATAGTTAACATTGTAAGAGTCAATAACACTTTGAAAGAAAATAAAAGAGACAAAAAATTCATCCTCAATTTAATTCTCCTAAAATGGAAGATTGTAATGACACAATATTTACCCTTAGGGAAATAAATAGATGGTCAACTCAGTTTAAATCAGCCATAGGAAGATTGAATGTTAACGTTGAAAGCTGACAATTTTTTTACCAAACTATTGGGGAGCAAAGAGCTAAGGAACTAAGGAAAACATAAAACATGCTGCAGAAGGACCTCCTAAAAATTGAAGGGGATCTTCAAGATGAACCTCAAAATTATGAGTTAAATTAAAGCCTTATTCACATTAAGGGAAACCTAAGGAAAATACAAAACTACAAGGACCAAGGGTTGAAAAAGAGAGCAAGGATAAATTGGGCAGCCTAAGGGGATACATGTTCCATTTTTTTTCCAGGATGCTAAAGGAAAAGGAAGCTATAGAGGCTGTGGGCTCCCTATGGGATGAAGATAGCATGATCAAAGTCCCAAACCTGATTACAGATAAATTTTACCAATTCTATAAGGCGTTGTTCACTACTGAATGCAACAACTCTGAATGCGAGGAGATGAGGAATAAATGCAAAAAGCTAATTCCAAAAAAAGTATCAAAAGAAAATGCAGAGAGGCTAAGCCAACAATTAAAAAGGGAGACTCTTGAATTGGCTCAAGGGGTTGTGGATGACATTGTTGGCTTGAAGGACTTGGCATGATGTTTGAGGATTCTTTTGTATGTTCAGGTATATGTGTTGAATGACATGGCGACAATTGATTCCTTGCTTGTAGCCCTTGGGTCACATCCCTTGGAGGTGTAGGGGTGGAAGGTATTGACTTAGGATTTTGATTTTGATTGGATGATGGTATGATAAAGTTATAGAGTGCATGTGCTATATTGGTATTCCCCTTGTCAATGGTTGCATTAGAACATGATTTTTTTTGACCTTGTTGCAAGGTAGAACTTAAATTCACCTGTGTTTTTCATGATGTGGCTTGATAGGTTGATGTGGCATTGACATGCGAAGGAGTGGATGGATTAGATTGGTATGAGGTGGAAGGAGATGGCACATTAGGTTGAGGTGGCATTGGTTGATAATAAATGGATAGGGGATGATGTTGTGGGTTTTGGGTTTGAGAAGTGGAAATGAATTGATTGGCTTGAGCTAGGAGGTGTTTGGATTTGAGGTGATTTAGTTTGTTGAAAATTTTGGAAGAGAGTTTGAAGGCTTTGTATGGTTTGGTAGTCTAGGGGTTGGGGTATTTGGTGAAGTGTTTGAAGGAGGTTTTGAAGTTGGGATACTAGGACTTTGTTTTCAAATGTGGGCATGGTGTCACACATGTGTGTAAGCTCTTGCATATCGATTTGTTCCTCAAAGTATGCAACATCGTTCATGTCATTATTAGAGGTGGTAGGAGAAGCCCCTCAAAGTCTGATTTTATGTTTTGGTTTTGTTTTATGATTTGAACTAGAGAAATAGACTCCTTGAATTATGACTTTAGGCTTAGGTTTTGTCTCATGATTTGGCCTAGAGGGATAGCCCTCTTGGATTATGATTAGGATTGGGCTTATGATTATGATTGGGCTTGTTTATGATTATGACCATTTTGACAAGTAGTGACTAGGACTGGGTTGGTGATGGTGATGATGTGGAATGATTAGATTGGATGACTTGAATTGATTAGGATGAAAGTGATATGATATGAATGTGTTGGAAGAACATGTAGAGTGACTTGTCTTTATGTGTTTGGTGTTTAGCTTGATTTGGCAATGTTTAAATGAATGATCACACATGCACACACATGAATCACACACGCAAGACACATAAGCAAGTTTTGAATTTGAAATTATGAATGTGATTATTAAACACACTTGAAGAAGACACATCAACAAGTCCTAGAACTAGTCAAGTGGGTATGGCCAATTAGGTTTCAAGCTAGTCTTCACAAGGTTGACTAAGGATGATTTGAAAGCAAAATCTTGCCACACAGCCGGGAGAAAGGGGTAACCCACCCTTCACTTTCACTTCCCAAAGGTATAAAGTTCTTTGGGGCTTAGCCAAGAGTGACAAATTTTTTAACTTCCAAACAAGCGTGTCTTTCGATTCACACTTCGATTGAGGTCGTCCCTAGGGGTGATAAAATCTCCTAGCAGGCCTCCTAGAAAGGGTTTGACAAAAGCAAACCAAGTGAGGTGTTTGTGATCACACACACTTGATTCACACTCACAATTAATAATTGACCCTTATAAAATTGAAATGTGTGTAAAACAATTCAAACACTTGTTCTTTTTAACCCCAATCAAGATGTGATTGAAGATAATGATTAATTTTAAACCCAATTTTTGAAGTGTGATTGAAAAGAAAATTCGTTTTAAGCCAATTTCAATGATGTGATCAAGCAAGATTTGATTTTATGCCCCCAAATTGAAATGTGTGACAAACAAGATTAAGAGATTAAAGATGGAATGAGGGAACCTGGTTATTTTCGCTTTCCAAATTGTTGTTGTGAGTGATATTGCTGCTACTATAGCTCCTTATGATTACCTACAAGATCAAAAAATAATATTATAATGTAGCTAAAGAAAAAAACAAGCTCATCAGAAAATTGCAATTTCAGATACATGTTTTTGACATAGCCGAATTAGATTTTATTATTTGATGATTTAATTGATCTGAAAAATGAAAAATCAAAGAAGAGATCCTTGCTAATTTTCTGAGAGCTTTTCAGAAATGTAAAGAAGTTAGAAAAATTCCTTGTTTTGCTCTCAGATACGCGGATTTATGAAAACCATACAAAAAATGAAGATAGGATTTTTTCGCATTGTATTTGACCTCCAAATTAAATTTGTAAAACATAGACCCCCATTAGAATTTAAAGATCTTTCCAAAAATGTAAATTTTTTTGAAAAAATTGTTGATTTGCGTCCATAAAACTAGTTTTATGAAAAAACATAAAATTACAATAACTCCTACAAAAACAATGATACACCCTCGATTTTTTAACTGTTTTCTCTTGAGATGATGCACAAGACTCTGTAAAAATATTGTAGAAAAATTTGCAACTGTGTAGAAGATATGAATAAATTAGTAAAACTTGGGGTTTTGTCCAAAAACTGATAGATCTGCAAAACAAAGTCAATAAAACCTGCAATAAGCACCGTTAAAAGATTTGTATGCACTACAAAAACCCTCGTATGCACTACATAAACCCTCAGATGCACTAAAACGAGAATTTTCGTCAGAAAGCTAAATTCCAGAACACAAAATCCTATCAGAAAACCTGCAATAAATGTTAAAAATGGGGCAAGGCCCCACGGTGGGTGCCAAATATAGATAGGGAAAAATCAATTAGATTTAGAGTTAAAACAATAAATCAACTAATTCCTATCAAGCACAATAGAGTACGAAATAAACATGAAAATCACAATACGAAGCACAAACGCAAATTGATCTCCGCGCCAACTCGATTTATCTCCATTTCTCTTCTCCACTCGCATGAGGATGCAAGATTTCAAAGGGTTGACAATAGAGGAGGAATGTTGATTGCTCACTATTGCAGTGTAACAACTTGATATGATGACAAATGAAGAATGATAGAAACGGATGAAAGATGGAGGAATGATTTTGACAGAATCAGAATGTCTGAAGAAGATCCGATCCAAATGGCTTGTGAAAGGTTTGATTTATAGATTTTTGATTTGAACAGAGATAAGATTTGACAAGATTCGATAAGGATTTGATTTTTGACAAAAGAGGAAATATGACGAGATGAGATAAGATTTCGTAAAGATAGAAAGATTTTGATTCTCTTCTAAAGGAAATAAATTTTGAAAAAGATGAGAAGGATAATTGATGAATTATCTAATTGAATAAATTAATTAGATACACACGAGTTCAGTTTTGGAAAGAAAGCGAGAAGATCTTTTTGAGATTTTATTAATTAAATAAATATGTGATGTTGGATTTATGATTTCATTAATTAAATAATATTATTTAATTAACATTAGAGGAATGGATGAAAATGGTTAAATTATTTAATTAACATTAGAGGAATGGATGGAAATGATTTAATTAATTAAATAATATAATTAAATAATATGATTAAATTATTTAATTAACATTATGGAAATGATTATGAATTTAATTGACATGGGTACCTAGAGCAAAGCATGTTACAAGATGCCTAAATGATGTAATGTCGAGACAAGTGTTGTAAGAGGACAATTTTTTGATGTCTACATGTGACATCTGGGAAAAAGGAGGTCATGGGGGAGAAAGAAAAAGATATTCAAAGATGTTTAGAGGGGGGGAAGGGACCGGATCGGAAGAAGAATTCTGCATCAGATTTTACCCTGTTCTCTCTCTATCCAGTAACAGAGAAACAAAATACTGAGGTAAGTTAGTTGCATGCTCCCTTATTTTCCTTTTTACTGTGGCCATTTGCATTGTGACGTGTCCTATTCTATCCTTATTAGTTCACGTGCTGCGTCTTTACTTCATTAAATTCCTTTCATCCGCCTTGCATACACTTCCATAATGTGCTATTTCAATAAAATTCTTTTGCGTATGTTTGGTAAATCTTCTCTGCCCTAAAACCCATTTTGTGCCCACGTTGCTATTCTTGTGTTTCATTCCATAAGTTGACATCTCTTTGAGGCAATCTGGGAACAGTTCGCACGCCTATGTTTGGGTGATTGAAATCAAATAGTCTGCCTATCTCAGTTGCGGAACTTGAATGCAATAGGAAGTTTAAATTTTTTTCCTGAATCTGCTTACAATCTTTTGTAGTTGCAAGAATTGAGCATAGTAGGGTGTAAAATTTAGATAACCTGCTTGATTTTGTTGGTGTCGATAGCATTCACTTGTAAGTTTTCTTATGCCTTCTTAACAAAACTGTTTGTGTGCCTTGTCCTTGTGCACATTTTGCATGCATGCTTACCTAGGCAGTTGCAAAAGGGCTATAGATGTGTGAAGTATGTGCAGCCCTCATCCATGAACCTGCTTGATTGCATACACCTTGAATGCAAGCACAACTTACATGGTTAGGATGTATTTTAGGGTGCTTCATTAATTTAGAGATTTTTGAGAGCTTCCTTGCAAAACCCACTTTTTGCGTACATTATGCAATCACTGCATTTCATTCCATGAGATGACTTTTCTTTGAGGCATTTTGTCAAACAATTCATGTTCCTTATCTTATTTCTATTAAGTTTGATTTTCGTGTCATAAATCTCATATTTATCTTTTGTGTTTAAAGTTAGGCTACACTGTATTTAAGTGCATTTTGGCATGCTGATTAAATCACCAATTTATCATTATGGTGGGCTATAAATGATTCTTTGGTTTTTCCTCTTCTCTCTCACAACTTAAGTAAAAGCCTTGAATTTGGAAATAACTTGTCGCTTCCAATTGCTAAGCCAATTCCTCCATCTTGTACGCCTCTTTTGCGTCTGTGAAGGCAGCTAATTCCTATACTTTAAAACAGGTACCATTTTACGGCTTTCAATTCAACTACATCATGTTATTTATTTTAACTCCTCTTTCATCGTTCTCTTACTAATTGAACCTCACTACCCCTGGCTGCCCTCCACCCTCTTGCGTTTTTTGTTGGAATCTGCATTTTGATCTTTACCTTTATTCGATGGGAAATCTCCTTCTTAGAATCACTCAAGGCATTCCCTTGAAACAATATTCTGATATCAATTTATTAGCCTAATCTTTATTGTTGTGTTTGTTGGTTCCCTAAATAGTTCTTTATGTTGCAATATAATCTACAGCCACTAATTGCATTTATCACTGCCATCTAAATTTTCTTTAAATGCATCATAGATACCTTGTC
Source organism: Sequoia sempervirens (assembly GCA_007258455.2). Lineage (NCBI taxonomy): Eukaryota > Viridiplantae > Streptophyta > Pinopsida > Cupressales > Cupressaceae > Sequoia > Sequoia sempervirens. The sequence continues at coordinate 12,039 of VDFB02325128.1, read as the reverse complement.
ATGTGAGTCTTAAGATTTCATAAAATAACACATAAACTGATTTCACTTTTTTTTAAGTGACGCGTAGGAGTATGAGGGGTAAACTACTATATTGAAGAATGAGGTCTCATAAAATATTAAGGGTGGAGAATATACTTATATGCATTTCAAATTATTAGGAAATCCTATTCTAAACCCCCACGTATTCCTTTTAGCAAGATAAGAATTCACTCATATTCTTACATGTCCTTTAATATTAGATCTTATTAGGGAAACCTTTTTAAGTGGAGATTTTTCTTTATTTTTCTTTATTTTATTCTTCCACCAAAGTAAGGAGAGAGTATATATGATTTATTACTTTTAAATTATATTGGTGAATTTAATATTAGTAAAATTTATTTATTTAAAAAAATATTAATTAGATATGAGTAAATAAATAAATGTAAATATATATATTTAATTATAATGGTAAAGTATGACAAGATATAGTAAGTTCTTTTTGTTTTATTTTATAGTTTTAATAAATTTGCATAGACAATATATATTGTTTGAGACTTTTGTTCTTAATTATTTTATAAAATTGGCTAGATTGTAAGTATTGATGATTAAAAGATTTAATTAAGTTGAGCGAATTAAAAGTTATAGATTAGAATTTTAAATTTATAAGTAATCTTTAATCTTATTATGAAAGAAAGGTATTTTGTAGATTAAAAATAAAGAGTTATGTTTTAGAAAATATAAGTAAATGTAGTCTCTTATATAAAATTAAATGTTGAAGTAAAAGAAATTCATATAAAAATATTTGTATGCAAGCATTTGTGTGTTACTAATGTTCATGTGATTGTTCAATATTTACAAGTTAATGATGTAAATAGGTATGTGTAGGGTTGGAAAATATTAATGGTCATGTTAAGTCTCACGTAGGTATTTGAAAAGATTTAAGTATCCTTTAAGTAAATGGACCTAATGGGTAGCTTAATGTAAACAATATTTTGAGGAGATAGTTGAAATTGAAATTGTACTAATTGAATATTTTATTTCTCTAATTGTGTCTTAATCCTTAAAAGAGATTAGTGTCTAAGATAGAGCTGAGATAGTATTATCATTTCCTTTTAATTGAATATCTATCTTTGGTTGGGGCAAGCTTTATTAGTTAGTTGAATTATCATTGCAAAGTAATTAGAGTGTTTCCATTTGTAGCATTAGGGTACACCATATATAATCCTTGTAAACCTTACCAATGTGCAACCTTCGTAGTAATATTGTATAGTGAAGCATTAACCCTATGGTTTTTGGAATGGTTGTTCTTGGATAATAGAGTTTTCTTGAAGTATCAATATCTTTTTTTTTATCAAGAAAATAGCTAATTTTAATATCCAACTCATTTGTAATCGTTAGTTTGAGATCATGAATGAATTTCTTTTGCTTGTTTGATTTTCGGTCATGTCTCTCTCTTGGATGAACTATCAATTGACTTAGCTATTGGTTATTGTGTTTGATCTTGTATGAAGATGATAATCTTTTGAAAGTGTTGGCTACTATTTCGTTATGATATTGCCTTCGTTACTCTTCTCTTGTCATTTTGTGATTATGGAAGTTATTTGGTCATTTTGTGGATTCATGATGTGAGTCTTCCTTTTTGTGTTAATTCTAATTGATGAGACTTTTTGCATTAACCTTCTTGTAGTCACTTTTGAGATGGTTGGGAACCCAAGAGTTCGAATTACCCTTTTGTGGGAGTTTGTGGATTCTTGATATTTTAGGCTTCCAGAGGCAATGGAGAAAACTTGAATTATATTGATTTTCCATGATTAGACCTTTGTGATTCATTGATCCTATTCTTGATTTTGAATTTTGTGGGTGGTACTTCCCTTGTTCTTGTTTCAGTGATATGGAATGGGTTCACGAGATAGTTTTTTCCTCGCATGATGTGAGTTGTGTACACTTTGATTTGGTTTATTTGAGCAGAGGTACACCCCTTGCTTGTACTTGGTTTTGGTGTCGTAGGGAGAGTGGCTCTTCATGGGGGCCGACGCACAAAGGGGCTATTTGGATAACCCATGGAAGAGTTTCTTAAGCAAGTGATAATGTAATTAATTAACTAGTAGGTTGGGTAGATAAACACTAAACTAAAGATAAATAAGATACCTCACCCTCGCCATTAGTGCTTCCACAGACTAAGGGTGGGCTGGGAAGGCCATGGTCGACAAGATCGCTACCTCGTCCTCATGAGAGGCTAGTGGTCCCACATGAGTCACCCTATGGGGCCAACGCCTAGTGTGAGGCAGCCAGGATAACCATAGAGGTGCCTGTTGAGAGGCAGCCATGATAACCCATGATAGGACCGTGCAATGACACTCTCCCATAGTATCCCTTGATTTTCCCTTTGTATGCCTTTGAAAGTAGTCACCTTGTAAGTAGTCGTTGAGAGTGTTGTTTGTTATGTTTGGTTGCTCTTGTGGTCATTCTGCTTGTTTTTCTTTGTCATGGGTCTTTCTTGTCACTTCTAGCACGGGGGGTGGACCTTTAGGTCCATGCGGTCGGGTGGAACGTGCTATGCAGCCCATTGGATTCCCAGTTTGTGTTAGTGATGCGGAAGCGGACACAGATTTTCCAGAGCTTCACTTGGTTGAAGACTATTCTACGTCGTGTACCTTATTCTTCATTGATGTATTTATTCTTGTACTTGATGTACTCTTCCTGTTGTTATAAGGGAAGCATTATGTAATGTTGTAATGTATTCCTGATGTGTTGTATCTGTGGAAATATGCTCCACAATCGTAATATTAAAACTATGAATTGAATTGTAATAGAATGATGTATGTATCTTTTTCATCGCTATTGCTTATGGATGGTTGGATGATTATGTTATCTTGTGAATGTATGCTTCTATTGTTAACTTCCAGGCTTTATCTTTAACGATGTTTTGGTTGGGGAGGTTTACGTGTAATGCAACCCTGTAACCGCAAGGGACTAGTTAAGTTTTGTCATATAATGTATATTATGATCATCTTATATAATGTATGTTCACAATCATCTTATGTAATGTTTCTCTTTCAAAAAAATAAAAATAAAAAAAATAAAAAAATTGTTGTGCGGTATTTTGTTGTCCTTTGGGGTTAACACGGTGGGGCGTTACATCACCCCTACCTTAGAAAAATGTGAATCCGATGATTCAATCCTACCCCTGCCACCTCGATTCATCCACCTAGCCGCATCTTTTTGCATCAGTGGAGGAATCTTTGTCAAGGACGCGTGCATGCCGCACGAACGTCTGCACATCGCATTGCCATCCTGATAGGATTCTTTCCTCTAAAATCCATAGAGGCGTTACATTTCTCCATTCACAATGAAGTGTAATGCCTCTTTCCTGAGCCTTGACTGACGAAAAATGGGTCTTTTGCCTCCCTTTTGCCATTCAAATGATCTACCTTCTCATTCTTTCATTCCTTCTTGATTATACTTCACTCTTTTCATGCTTCTTGATCAACTCACTCACTCTTAGCTCCATTCTTGCACTTTCAAGCTTCTACACCACCATTTTCTTGGTTGCAAGTTTCTATTCTTCACCTCTACACCATGTTTGTTGTGACAACTCTACTATTGGAGGACTTGCAAGTGCTCTCCTTCCACTACTTACCTTGAGTGCTTGTAGGCGTGGAGTTGATATTGTCCATTGCTATTTTCTCTTTGCATCCTTTTTTTAATTATATAGCATACTTGTCATTAGTGTTGTGTGTAGTGTGTTTCCTAACCTAAATAATGCAAAACAAACGTAATACAAAGGAAGAAAGACACATAACAACACCTCAAGATAGACCTAGTTGAACTTGAACAAAAATAAAACAAAGAAAGTTACTTTGTCCAAGTTGATTGGTTGGTTGGCCCTGTTGATTCGATCGTTTGTGTGCTCCTTCAGATGGAAAATGACATGCAACCTAGTTCTAAATGATCGTAGGATTCAATGAAGATTTTAATGATGCAAGTGGGTATGCGAGTGGATGCAAAATGAGCTCAAAAGTTGTAGCAATGGTGGATGCAAAAGTTGAGTGCTTGAAGGCTTGATTTCTTGAATGGTGAATGCATGAGAGTTGCAAATGAGGGAAAAATCCTGTAATTTTAGGGGAAATGCCCCTAAGAAACAAAGGGCTGAGATTGAGCCACCATGGACAAGATCAAGGGCTAGGGTGAGTTGAGAACTCACAAGCCCTCACATCTTTCCAAGTGTTCAATGATGTGTCATGGGGAAGGTGATGTGGAGGTACTTTAGAGTACCTTAGGATTGGGACAAAATCTCCTCATAAAGGAGGTCCTTGTCCCCATGTGGGAGATGTGACACATGAGGAATTAAAAATTCCTCAATAATCCACATAGGGAAGAGAAAGCCTTGGAAGAATAAATGTGAATTTTTAATTCACATGGGGGAATGGGCTGCCTTGTACAAATGGAGAAAGCCATTAATGAAGGTTGACTTGGGGGTATGCTATAAATGGCATAAGGATTAGGTTGACCTAATCATGCAATTAAGGTTGTGCAAACATGTGATTAGGTGGTTAATAAAGGATTAGAGTAAGTTGCAAATTATGGAGGATGTGACATTAATCCTGATTAAAGGTGTGCACATCTTAATCATGGATTGATTAAATTAATCCAGATTAAAGGGGGATTATGAAGGATGGGACAAGGAGAGAGAAAAAGGTGAATTTAAAATTGATTTAAATTCAAAAAGCCAAATGACTAAATTAAATAAATTAAAGCATTTATTTAATTTAGAGAGGAAAGGAGACAAAAGATAAAGTATTTAATTATTTAATTAAACACCTTAGGAACATTAGAAAAAGAGAAAATATTAATTAAATAAATTATTTAATTAATGTCGATGGGGGATGCAAGATAGGCGAAATAAAGGGAAAAATTTGACCATATGGGAGTGGCCAAATTCCGATGTCTACATGTTTCCCCTCTTTGAAATATTTTAGAATAACAGTGTTTCAAAGAAAAATAAAATATAGGCGGCTCGATGGGAGAAAGGACTGGAAAGGTGATGCCCCAACGAGGGAAAAACTGTGTAGATTGTCTAATCATGGAAGAATGAAGGGAGATTCCTAAGTGTCACAAGGAAATGAATGTGATGGAGGAATGGAGGAAAATGATAGGG
>VDFB02325127.1:0-43414 GCA_007258455.2 Sequoia sempervirens | reverse complement strand
AAAAGCTAGAAACATGGAGTGGGATGCTCCCAAAGCAAAGTTCCATTCCAAACCAGCTTTTCACAAAGGGGATAGAGGGAAAAAGTTTCATCAGAAGCCTCACCATAAGGAGTTTAAACCACAGAAACCTCCTGGCTCAAGATTGGATCCAGAGACTATCAATGAACTCCGTAGGAAAGGGTTATGTTTCCGTTGTTGGGAAAAATGGTCCCAAGATCATGTGTGCCCAAAGGGTGCCAAAATTCATCAAATTGAGTTCTATACAACTGATGAAAGCAATTCTGATTTTTCTGATCAGCAAGCTGATTTTGAGGACAACGATGAAGAAAATACTCCAGAAGAGTCTGAAGGTGAAAAAGAAAGTGGTGGTACATTGGCTCAACTTTCGAGCTTCCAAAAGAATGAGTCCTTTAAAGTTCGGGGGATGATCAAAGGGCAACGTATTGTTGCTTTAATTGACACTGGTGCAACACATAACTTCATAGACGAAGTTGTGGTGGCAAAGAAAGGATTGCAAACAGAAGACTTTGAAGGGTTCAAAGTTATGGTTGCGGATGGGTTTCACATCTCATGCACCAAGAGGATTCCGAACATGTCAATGCAATTGGGCAATTACGAAGTCAAGGATGACTTCTATGTGGTCAATATTGGAGATACGGATGCTGTCCTTGGCATTCAATGGCTGCGATCTCTTGGAGAGATCTCTTTAAATCTGCAAACTATGGAGTTGAAGTTTCAATCCGATGGAAAGAAGATGGTGTTGAGAGGAATGTCAAATGGTGGCCCTCGGATTGTGTCGTTCAAGAGGATGGCGAAGTTGATGCGTCATGATCAAGTGGAGTGGGCTGCGGAGTGCATGATTCTTCCAGCTAGTCCAGCTGAAACGAAAATAGAGCATCCTCCAGATATTCAGTCTTTACTCACCAAAAAGAGTAAAGTGTTTGCTGATTTACCTCCTGGACCTCCTCCTGATCAAGGTTCAGAACACATCATAGAGCTCAAGGAAGGAGCTAAACCGGTGATCACAACTCCATACCGGTATCCGAAGAGGCAAAAGGATGAGATCGAGAAGAATATCCGAGAACTTTTGGAGATGGGTTTCATACGCCCAAGCAAGAGCCCCTTTGCATCTGCAGTGGTTCTTGTGAAAAAGAAGGATGGTACCATGCGCATGTGCGTGGACTATCGTGCTTTGAACCAAAGCACTATCAAGAATAGATACCCCATTCCCAGAATAGATGAGCTCATTGATGAGCTACATGGGGCTAAGTTCTTCTCGAAGATTGATCTGAGGTCGGGTTACCATCAGATACGAATGAGGGGATCAGATGTGGAAAAAACAGCCTTCAGATGTCACTATGGCCATTTTGAATTCTTAGTCATGCCATTTGGGCTGACTAACGCTCCGGCAACCTTTCAGTCTTGCATGAACCGAGTCTTTTGAGAAAGCGATTCTGAGAAAGGTTTGTCTTGATATTTGATGATATTTCTGATCTACTTAGCAAGACTTGGGAAAGATCACCTCAAGCACTTAAGGAGGGAAGTGCTTAGTATCATGGAATCTGAGAGTTTGTTAGCAAAGGCTTCAAATGTAATTTAAGATGGTGGAATTATTATACCTTGTACATAATCAGTCTTTGAGGGAGTATTATTAAAAGGTGGATCCGGGGAGAAGATCAAAGCGATTGGTTGATTGGCCTACGAAAAGTTTATTTCAGTTGAAAGGTTTTTGGGCCTTTGTGGTTTCTATCGGAGGTTTGTTAAGGGGTATTCTCAGAATGCGGCTCCCCTTACTGATCTCACCAAAAAGGGAGCCTTTGTTTGGTCAGAAAAGGCTCAAGTTGTTTTTGACAAATTTAAGAAGATCATGAGCTCGTGCCCAGTTTTGGCTATCCCTGATTTCTCCAAGCCATTCGAGCTACAATGTGATGCATCGGGTGAAGGAGTTGGTGCTGTCCTGATGCAAGACAAATACCCTATTGTGTTTGAAAGCCGAAAATTAAGGGGTGTGGAAAGGTCATATTCAATTTATGACAAAGAAATGCTTGCCATTATGCATGCATTAGCCAAGTTCCGACAGTACTTGGTGGGAAATAAATTTGTGGTTAAGACTGACCACAACAGCCTCAAGCATTTTATGCACCAAAAGGATCTAAATGAGAGGCAACAGAAATGGGTGAGTAAGCTGCAAGCTTACGACTTTGACATTGAATATGTCAAAGGGAAAAATAATATTGTGGCTGATGCACTGTCAAGGAGACCTCATCTTAGCTCATTGTGTGAGCTTACTGCAGATTGGAGGGATATGTTGCTTGCTGATTATGCAAAAAATCAGTTTGCAACCAGCATCCTGGAAGGTACTTTCCATGATGAAAAGTACCAGGTGGTTGAGGGATTGATTCAGTATAAGGGAAGAATCTTTCTGGTGGCTGATTCTAAGCTCAAGAAGAAGATTCTTTTGAATTTTCATGACATTCCAATTGCTGGTCACCAAGGTTTTTTCAAGACCTATAGGCAGATCCGAGAAAGGTTTTCTTGGAAAGGTTTGAAGAGGGAGGTTCAATGTTACATTCAGGAATGTCCTGTTTGTCAAGCAAATAAAAATGAGCACACATTGCCAGCCGGTTTGCTGCAACCACTTCCAATTCCCAATCAAAAATGGGAAAGCATTTCAATGGATTTCATCACTGGGTTGCCCAAGGCTCAAGGGAAGGATTGTATCTACGTGGTAGTTGACAGATTAACCAAGTTTGCTCATTTCTTTGCCATTACCAGTACCTTTTCTGCAGCTCAAGTTGCAGATTTGTTTTTTCGAGAAGTGTTTAGGCTTCATGGGTTGCCAAAGAATATTGTAAGTGATAGGGACAGCAAGTTCCTAAGTACTTTTTGGCAGGAAGTTTTCAGAATGAGTGGTACTATGCTCACTCCAAGCACGAGTTATCACCCTCAAACTGATGGGCAAACAGAAGTGGTGAACAAGTGGTTGGAAGGCTACTTGAGAAATTATGTGTCCGAACAGCAGAAAGCTTGGGTTAAGTGGCTGCATATAGGCGAGTACTGCTACAACTCTACCTTCCATATGTCAATCAAAATGTCTCCCTTCTTGGCACTTTATGGGTATGAAGCACCCAGCTTTGCAGATTTGGTGTTTGGTGACAGCAAAGCACCATTAGCCAAGGATTTGTTGCAGCATAGTCAAGACATAATGAGATCCTTGAAGGATAATTTGCAGATTGCACAAAATCAGCAGAAGTTGTATGCTGATCAGAAGCGTGTAGAGCGTTCTTTTGAGGTTGGGGATATGGTCTATCTCCGTTTACAACCTTACAGACAGTCAACTCTCAAGAAGAATGGGGCTGAGAAGCTCAAACCTCGCTTCTATGGGCCGTTTAGGGTCATCAGAAAGGTTGGGGCTGTAGCTTATGAATTAGAGCTACCTTCAGATAGCAGAGTGCATAACGTCTTCCACGTGTCTCGCCTCAAGAAGGCACTTGGACACAATGTGGTTGCTTCTTCACAGTTGCCACCATTGGACGAAGAAGGACAGTTGGTTGTTGTTCCCGAGGAGATACTCGATGTCAGAGAACGATCCTTGAGGAATAGAACTATCAGAGAATGTTTGGTGAAGTGGAAGAACACGCCTATGAGGAGGATGCAACTTGGGAAGTGATGAGATGTCGACATCTAGTTTACAGTACTTGAGGGACAAGCAATCTTGGGGAGAAAGGGACTGTAATGTCCTTTTTTGGGCGACATTTCCGGTGGATTAGCCTTTCGCCGGGGCCGGTGGTCGGAGTTAAATTAGGGACACAATTTTTGGGGGAAGTCATTGTTGGTGGATTCCTTACGGGTTTCGAGGAGGGCTTGTGATGTGCGTAATCATCGGCATTGGTACTTTGGAATTTACTATTTTTAGTAAATTCTATTTTTTAGCGATTTTCGGATGAGCTGCGAGTTGGACGACTCAGTTTCAATTGATGGAAGTTGAAAACACTTCGCCGGTATTGGCTTGAGGCACTTTGAATAAGTTAAGTCATTCAAATTAAAGTCACGTTTTAATTATTATATTTTAACGTTGACCTTGGCCTAGAGTTAATGACTTAATGTTGTGTTTAAAAAGTGGGCATTGAGGGTGGCGCCCTCATTAAAAGAATATTTTAATATTTCCCTAAGTCAAAGCAATGATTGGAGGGGCGCATATTTCATAGGATGAGATTTAATTAAAATGTCAATTCTAAAGCCTTGAAGAGAAAGTACGCCCTCTTGAGGAAGATGAAGGTTTTGACCTAAAAGCAGATTTTAGGGTTTCGTGAAGTCAAGCGGAAGTTATAAAAAGGAGTCTTGTGCATCATTTTGGATCATCTTGGAAAATTACACCGTTATGTTGCCGGATTGACTCTGGATCACTTCGAGGGATGAAGACCTCCTAGCATTTGGGCATCACTTCGTGTTTGAGAAACAACATCTAGTGGTGAAATTTCAGTCTATGTGTGAGTGCATCTTTAGTTCATTCATTGTATGTTCAGTTTATTGTAAACTTAGATTAGATTGGCATATTCATGTTTCAGCTTATTGCATTATTGTAGACAGCAGATTCGAAGTTTTAATCATATCTCAAAAAGGGACAAAAATATCATTTTGGGTATTGCATCATTAGATAAGTTTGTCATAGGCGCCCTAGTTTCCAAGTTTGTAGAATTTTTAGTGAATGCATGAAATTTTAAGAAGAGGTCGAATTTCTCAGCAGGCCGTACCACTGTACTTGCTTTGGAAATTGTGCAATATTCATTAAAGGCATTTTGAGTTGGTTTCATGTTTTTAGTTTGAGCGCCATAATGTTAGGATTGTTGTGCATCAGAGATCTCGTCATTTGAGCAAGTCATTAGGGTTTTGTGAGCATTTGAATAGATCTATAGACTGCTGTCATATTATTGTATTGAGCAGATTTGTAACAGAAAACAGAAGACAATATCTTGATCTCCGAAGCATTTGGGTTTAGCAAATTCCTAAACATGATAAAAGTGCTCCTCTTTGGTGCAATGCTGATCCTTTAAATTCAAGTGATATTGGCAGGCAAATTCTTATGACTTTGTACAAACTGACAGTAGTACTGGCAGTCTTCTTTCTTATTCAAATCTGGTTGTAATTCTCAGCTTCAATTAAGTTATTGTAATTGTTAGATCTCCGCCCTATGGTCGCTACTTTCCCGTCTTGGGTCAGCAAGCACATTCTGGGTGTAGAGTAGATTCAGTATTCAGCATTTCCTTCAAGTTTGCTTTCAGTATTAATTGAAATAGTATAACTCCGCCCTATGGTAGCTACTTCCCATTCTGGGTGAGCAAGCACATTCTGGGTGTTGAGTAGTTTCATTATTCAGCATTTCATTTCAAGCTTTGCTTTCTGTAATCACTCCGTCATATGGTCGCCCCTCACTCCACCTTGGATTGGGTAGCACATACTTGACGTTGAGTTCCCTTATGTATTTTGAATTTAATCTTCTGCACGTTTCGGTTTACCCATCTAACCTTAACGGGTGCACTTGCTTGAATGTTGTAATCTGTTATTTGAAAAGCGAAAAAATTTGGCTCGGTATATTCAACACGGTCCTGCGTAGGTATCAGAGCACAGTTTTCCTGCCATCTTGTGCTTTTTCAGTCAGATGTGTGCTTTTTCGATGCTTTTTCATGAGTAGAGATATCATTTTCTACAGTAAGGGTAGAGGAACAGGCAGAGTTGAGGATTGGACAGGTCCACCTATTCCTGAAGGCGAGACAGTATCAGGGTTTCTGGGTATTCACAGATCCAGTTCCAATAGCAGTGAGAACAGTGTCACTACACTGATGGCAAATCGTGAGATTCCTATAGAGGTAATAGGGATCTAGGGAAAGAGCATGCAGAAGGTGATATTACTAATGAGGAGTATAGACGCAGGCATGATAATATGATGGACATGATGTCCAAGTTGATGGGCGTGATGAGGTAGTATACTCAAATGCAGCGCACTATTGAGGATAAGGGCAAGCGGCGGGCGCAATGCGTGAGATAGCCAACCTTTGGTATCGACACCCGCGGTGAGTAAAAGCCACCGATCTATCATGAGTGCTGAGCACGGACCTTCCTACCGTTTCCCTATCTAGAGACACCACCTTGCGACTTCAGGGGTAGAGCAGCGGTGCTAATACGGGGTTTCAACCACAATGGCATGTCGGTGTGAGATGGCGACTGAAGATTTCATGGAAGGTGAGAATTTTGTCTTTTAGCACTTTTGAGATCAAGCGGGCTTTGACTTTCTGAGGTTTATGGATATTGCATAAACCTAGAGGGGGAGGTAGATTTCACCGCAAAGCTCCTCAGCATTAGTAGCCACAGCCACAAGTGAACAGAGATTTACAGTATGCAGTCAGCAAGATTACCTTGCCTTATTTTGATGGTTCTGATTAAAGTTCAGCGAGGTCTTGGGTACAAAAACTAGATAATTACCTATCATTGAGACCTATGCAGGAGGACGAGGCCACTAAGTTTGCCACACTGCATCTTGACGGGTTGGCGCATGATTGGTGGCATCATGGCATGTACACCCATAGCCATCCTTACAATTACTACCCCGGGGAGTTCACCAGCCCGAGCTCATAGAGTGTTTAGAGCAAAGAAGGATCAAGGCTCTACTTGAGGGAGCTAGTTATTGGAAACCCGAGGCAATTGGTTTGGATGCCTATGTCGATGACTTTTAGAAGGGTTGCAGTCATAGTGTGAGCATTTTGAGAGAGAGGGAGACTTGTTATTCTCTTGATGAGGATTGTTGGGCCCGGAGTGAGAGGTTGAAGTTAAGACATTTGATCCTCCCTACTGCCGGGGGAGGCCATGCGGAAGGCAAGGAGTATGGAGCTTTCTGCTCCGAAGAAACAATTTCAGCCTAAAACAAACACCTTGCCTGTTGAGGAGAATCATACACCAGTTGCAGAACCAAAGAAGAAAACAACAGGAAGAATTGATGATGCAACTCATGATGAATTGAGGAGGAAACAACTTTGTTATTGGTGCAGAGAAGCTTACAGCAAGGAGCATGATTGTCCTTTGAGACCAAAGGGCAAAGCCAACCGCGCCATGTGGGTTTACTATGGAGATGTTGAGTTTGAGGATTCAGACCAGCAGGCTGTTTCAAAACATACGGAGGCTGGGAATGCCTCAATGGAGTTTGGGACCGATGCCAACTTGTCCCCGTTGGTATTATCTGCTAGTGTACGGGATGATTCATTCAGGTTCAGGGGACTAGTGGATGGACAGCGATGTATTGCTATGCTTGACACCGGAGCGACACACAATTTTATTGATGAGAGCTTCGTCAGCATATGCAGATTCTAGACAGAGGACTTCGCTGGATTCAAAGTTCGAGTGGCAGATGGATATACCCTCACTTGCACTCGACGAATTTGTAATCTCACCCTCATGCTGAATGATTATGAGTTGCAGGCAAACTTTTATGTGGTCAACCTGGGTGGGATGGATTTAGTGTTGGGTATGAGATGGCTTCAGGACATTAGTGTGTTCACCCTCAACTTGCCTAAAATGGAGATGAGATTTGAGGTACAGGGCAAGAAATATGTGTTGAGGGGGATTACAGATGGGAGCCTACACTCTATCTCTCTCGTTAGTGGGAAGAGTGATGATAGTGTTTGGGATCCTACTTGTGCACTGGGATTTTAGACTCAGCTTTCGGAGGAGTTTCACAGTGAGTACACGATGCAGAGTGTTTATGGTTTCATGTTTGATCCGCACATACACGATTTGTTTCAGGGGCACAATTCTGGTATGCACGTGCTGGATATGTTGGATGACAGTATATCTCGTGCAGTTTTAGGGAGCAAGTGTTGCTTGCAGATTGACTTGCTTCCTCTTGAGTCTCTTGATCCTATGATAGACAGCACTACGGTTGACAGGGGATGGCATTCCATTCCAGTTGATCAGTTGTGGGAGTTACAAGAGTCAGTTGTGGCTATCAGGGACATTAACCGACACTACCCTTGGGATCCAGGTGGTGTGGTGCAATTTTATTTGCAGAGATTGCTTGGGGACAAGCAATTTCAGGGAGGGCAGACTGTAATGTCCCCGTTTTAGCTGACGTTGTTTGTTGAGGAGTGAGCCTATCAATCAGATCCTCGTAGGCTGGCAGTAGTGTTTAGAGGATCACTTGTGGCAGTTATCTAGAGTTTCGGGACATTACTCCACCAGTTGTTTCAGATTTGGGCCTTTGTAGGGACTCACAGAGTGATATTCAGACACTTGCTATTTATAGTAAATCAGACAGACAGGGGTTACTATTTCTGGCAGGGCACTTGGTTCAGTTGGTCATCTCAGTTTTGACCCAGTTTGACAGTTTGATGAGCAAATGGTGAATAAGGGGAGCATTTAATAATAATTAAATAATTATTATTATGACTTTATATTATAAAGTCACTTTAAGTGAAATATTAAAGTTATTAATTATTAATGGCGAATTATAAAGTATTTAATACTTTATAATAAGAGATAATATTAATATTAAATGAGTATTCATTACTCATTTGATTAAAGATGCCATTTATTAATTAAATTGCCTAAGTCAAGAGGGGCGAATTTAATTAATCTTTTAAATGCTCATTTAATTGCTTTTTGAGAAGGGTCAACTTTTGAGAGAGGTATTTATTTCTCAAAGACAAAATAGAACTCATTATTGATTGATTATTCAAATTTTGTCTTTTCTCTCTGAGAACATTTGGAGTTGGAGAAACAAGGGTTTCTGCAATTAGGTTTTGGAGAATGTCAACTCTTCAGAATCAGACATACTGAGGCTGCGAAATACCAGTTGAAGATTGTCAGTTGAGTGGCTTCACACAAGAGTCATTACAGAGCATATTTGAGAAGTTTTATTCAAGTTTCTTGAGCAGTTTGTAAGGGTTTGTTGGCTGCTACAGTACCCGCTACAGTGCACGTGAACAGTAACGCTACAGTACCTTTGTGCTTACAGAGGAAAAATCAGGAAGGGTTTGAGAAGAACGAATTTATCAAGGCCAGGAATCGATTTATATCTTGTTGTTCCAATATTTTGGCATCTCTTTTCTCAGCCGTACAGCCTCTTTGCTTGCTGCCATAGCCGTATTGTTTCAGCTGGAAGGCGTGTGGATTTAAAGCTTGAAACGCCTTGCTTTTTGTTGAATATTCACTTCCATTGGGGTCACACAATCCTTGGATGCATCTGTGATCAATTTGGAGCTGGATATCTTTGTCTTTTGTGCACATTGAATGCTACAGCTGGTTATCAGATCGCTGCAATAAAATACCAGGTTTCTTACTCATTTAATAGTTGCTTTTTCCCTATGCATGCTTGCCTTTTGGCTCACACATCATAGATCTATTATTGTAATTGATTTGCAAGATTAATAGTCTTTTGGCACCAACTTATGAGTACATTTACTTCAAATTCGCATTCTAGAATTTATCATAATTTTTAGAAGCATTTAATGCAAAATCGTACCATCTCCTTTATTTGCAAAAACCACAAAAAATCAAAAAAACAAACAAAACAAACAAAAACCTTGCATTCTCGATCAGTGGTTGGGTTGAGAGACACCTGGTCTCTTACAACCAGCAAGTTGTTGAAGACAAATCTAGGCTTAGATATCATTTGGGAAGCTTCATACCAGCAAGGAGGTGCATTGAGAGCTCATTACCAACAATTGGGAGGAGTTTGCATTGCATTCTAAGCTAGATTTAAGAGGTAAATTTGATTTTAATTGGTTTTTTTGTGTTTTTTTAACAAATAATTCATTGTAATTTGTAAAATCATTGTTTTTTTTGAGTTTGCATTTTTTGTTTACAAACCCTACTTGCAACTTAAATAATTTTAGAAACCCTACTTGTTATTGCAGCCACCTTCATTTGCAAATCAAACCATATTTTCACAATGTTTCAAACCCTAGGCAGAAAAGACCTTGCTTGGAAACATGCTGAAATATTTGTCGGAATGAAAAAAGGAGAGGCAAAATGTAAATATTGCAAAACAATATATCATGGAGGCATAAACAGATTGAAATATCATATTGCACGTATACCCGTCCATTATGCAGTGGGCTGCACTGTAGCACCTCTTGAGGCTGTTCGTGAAGTGCAAGTGCAATTAGAAACATTTGAATTGCAAAAAGAAATGAAAAAGAGGCAGAGGCATGAGTTGGCGAGTGTTGGATAGGGACTTGGTGCTGTTGGAGATGCTTCTTCCATGCCTCCATACTGTCCTAATGCTAGTGCTTGTGCTACTGCATCAGCTATGTGTACTACTACTAGTACTACTCCTAGTGCTATTGTCGTTGCTACTGTTAGTGGTAGTGGGAATGTTAGCATTGGCCCTAGAGTTCGTAAATCTAGGGTGGACTTATATTTTGTACCATGCAATACCCCTGGTTCCCAACCGTCGCTTGAGAGCATGGATTGGAACAAGGACGCACACGATGCAACCAAAAAAACAATTGTAGACTTCTAGTACTATTGCACCATTCCCTTCCATGTAGCCAAGTAATTTTTTTTCGTTTAATTGTTTTAAAATTTATATTTAAATTTTAGAATCTAAATGTATCTCATTATCGAATTCAAATTTAAAGTTAAAAACTTAAAACTTTTCATTTTACAATACTTATCTAAGTAACTTATTAATTTATTTATGACATGTTTTAGGTCTTCTTTTTGGCAAAACATGGTTGATGCCGTAACCATATGTGGGGCGGGGTTCAAAGCCCCTATAGAAGATGAATTAAAGGGCCCACTTCTGACTCAAAAGGTGGCAGATGTAAAAGTACAATTAGAGGAGCAGTGCTTGCAGTGGAGGAGGTTAGGTTGCTGATGGTTGGACCGATAGGAGAAATAGGACGCTGCTTAATTTTCTAGTTTCCTCCAGAGGTAATTGTACTTCCCTCAATGCATTGATTAATTTGAAATTTGAATTTGATTTAGTGATTAATAATTTAATATGGCTGATTTATGTTTTTTAATTTATTGAATAATTGGTTTTGCTTATTTTTTCAGGTGACACCGTTTTCATCAAGTCCATTGATGCTTCTGCCCAATTCAAAAATGCCACATACCTTTGTGAGGCTATAGAGGAGGTGATAGCTGAGGTGGGCGAAGAGAATGTAGTTCAAGTGGTGACAGATAATGCAACAAATTATGTTGCTGCTGGTAGATTATTGATGGAGAGGCACCCTACTATATTCTGGACTCCATGTGCCGCCCATTGCATTGACCTCATGTTGGAGGATCTCTGCAAGCTCCCATGGATCAAAACATGTGTGGATGCCGCAAAAAACATTTGCAAATTTGTATACAATCACACATGGGTCCTTAACCTTATGAGGCAATACACAGGGTTGAGGGAGTTGGCTCGTCCTGGCATCACTAGGTTTGCAACAAATTTTATCACATTGCAATCCTTGATTCGGTCAAAGGCAGCTTTAAGGCGCATGTTTGTTGGTGAGGAGTGGTCTTCCTCATCCTATGCTACAAGCACTGCAGGGATTGTTGTGGCTGATTTCATTTTTGATGAGCCAGGGTTTTGGACATCAGCGGAGGAGATTCTGAAGGTAAAATTTAATTCTTCATTATGTTTTAATTTTTATTCATATTTTACTTTTATTTGTTTATTTTCGTTCACACTTACTAAGTTAATGTTTCACAATGTTTGCACTATGCAGTTTATCGAGCCCTTGCTAGTTCTCCTACGAGTTGCTGATGGGGAGAAGCCCGCAATGGGCTACATATATGAGGGCATGGATAGGGCCAAAGAGGCCATTAGATCCATCTATGGTGGAGTTGAGGAGAAGTATCGTCCCATTTGGGAGATCATTGATAGGAGATGGCAACACCAACTTCATAGGCCCATCCATGTAGCCGCATGTTTCCTAAATCCGGCCTTCCAATTCAGCCGTGATTTCCGTGCAAATAGAGAGATTCTTAGTGGGCTCTATCTCGACGACATAGAGCTTGATGTTGCATGTTGTTACTACAATGATAGTGCATGAGATAGATGCCTTCACTCATAAGCACAGTGAGACTTTTGCACGCCACAGTAAAGAGAGCAGGATCTACATTACGTACCTAAGCAAAAATATATTTAAGGGCATACTTTTCATCTTTTTATATTATAATTTATTATTAAATGTTGAACTTGAACTTGAAACTTGAAATGAGATTGATTTTGTTTCTTTTTCTCATCTCAGATAGCTGGTGGAATATGTTTGGTTCTGATACACCGAACCTGCAAAATATTGCCATTCGTATATTGAGCCAGCCATGCAGTTCATCTGGTTGTGAGCGCAATTGGAGTATGTTTGAGCACATACACTCCAAGAAGTGCAATAGATTGACAGTGGAGAGGATGAATGACTTGGTATATGTTCATTACAACCTTCGGCTCAGATACAGGAAGCTTTTTGACCACAAAAAAACCCCGATCAATCTAGAGGAGGTTGATCCACAGTCTGAGTGGATCACTGAGGCTATAGATGTAGTCTTTAGTGACGAGGACCTTGATTGGGTGTAATCTGTGAGTAGAGAGAGGTTGAGGTTGTAGCCATGGCTGAGGAGGAGGCTAGAGCACTATAGACACAGCTACAGAGAGCGCATGGAGGAGCACACGTGCAGAGACTATGGCTGCAGCTGCTACATCATCATCAAGGACCCTTAGAAGCTCTAGAAGGATGTCACCCACCTGGGCCATAGACTTGTGGTTATTTTTGATATTTCATATTTATATGAAACATTTGATGTCATGGATTTTATATTCCATGAGTTTGGCTCATGTCCCCATCCTAGTCAGCACAGCTGGTGACGAGGTTAGCCTATCATTTGATCCTCGTAGGCTGACCGGAGTGTTCAGAGGATCCTTTTTGGCAGTTGCTCAGTGTTGGTTAGCTCCAGTTTGCAATGTGTCAGGTTTGGGCCTTCGCAGAATCTTCCAGAGAGTCTTTTCAGAGAACTTTCTATTTTTAGAAAGTTAGGTCAGGCGGAAGCTGCTATTTCGGGCAGGGCACCTGGTGCACTTTATCAGCTCAGATTCGACCCAGTTCAGCAGACGGTTGATTTGACGGAGAAATAAGGAGTAATTCATGGATTATTAAATATTTAATAATTTGACTTTATTATAAAGTCACTTTATTGAAATATTAAAGTATTTAATTAATTGGCTCAATTATAAAGTATTTAATTATACTTTATAATATATTATTATAACGTGACTTTAATGAGTAATAATGCCCATTAAAAGTGGATTTAAATTTATTTCAATCATTTTTCCTGGGTTCAAAAGTGAAAATTAAATCATTTATTTAAATGATTATTTCAATGAAGGATTAGGTTTAACTTTTCAAGAGAATATATTACTCTCATGTGCAAAATCAACCATCTTGTTTATTATTCAATTTTGTCTTCGGAAAGCATCCCGAAAGCATTTGGAGTTTGTAAACCTAGGGTTTCTCGCTAACATCAAGCTTCTCGAGAACGTAATCCTTCGAGATCGCGCATATTGATTTTGGTGATACCAAGATTGCACTTGGTGATTTCATCCAAGTCGTGATTGAGCCACCCATTTAATCGCATTGCAGATTCAATGATTCGCCAGATCATTCATCTTCCATCAGAGGCGACTTCATTCATTTCCACACATCCGAGTTCAGGCACAAATTTCAAGAAATCGTACTTGCATTTATTGCTGCAGGCTGGCCGTACTGTACCAGCAGGCCATACATCTGTACTTCAAGCCGTACTTGTCAAGTTCCTGAGGAAACGCCTTCCTTCATCTGTTTCTGGTGTCTGGACATTGGGCGCCATGATTTACTGAGGGTGTGCATTGTCTATCGAGTCAGAGATCATTCTTTCATTGGCCGTACCATCTCATTTATTGCTGCAGCCGCCACCTACAGAAAAACCAGGTTTTTCATTAATAATTTCTCTGTCTTTCATCTCTGGCTTCATCTATGTTATTGTAATTGCTCTGGACATTGAATATATTGAGTCGCCTATCTTATTTGAGCATAAATTGCCAGTTTGGAATTTATTTAGATTTTATATGAATTTCTTAGAAAAATCGCAGCTATCCTTTTTTGTCAAAAAAATCTCAAAACACACAAAAACACAAAATTTGCAAAAAATCTCAAAACACCAGTTAGGGTTTGAAATCGAGAACCACCAGGGTTCTGACAGTGGTATCAGAGCACAGATCTCCTGCCATCCTGTGCTTTTTCAGTGATTATTCAGAATACAGTGCATTTCTGGGTTGCCTTTTATGAACCAAGACATTATTCAGTATACCAGAGGTGTAGGGACAGGCACAGACGAAGACTGGACAGGTCCTCCGATTCCAGAAGGTCAGACAGTATCAGGAGTGCTTGGTTTTCACAGATCCAGTTCAGACGGTAGTGAAAACAGTGTTGCAACTCTAATGGCAGATCGTGAGACTTCCTCAGAGACTCGCAGGGATCCAGGGAAGGCACATGCAGAGGGTGACATTACCGATGAGGAGTTTAGACGGAGACACGACAACATGATGGATATGATGTCGCAGTTGATGGGTACTATTAGGCAGTGTACGCCCACACAGCCTCATTTCATACAGATTGGACAGACGAGCGGGACCACTCCAGTGGATCAGCCATTGGCATCAGCTCCTAGGCAGCCGTTACCGATCTATCAGGAGCGTAGGCCAGGCCAGCCTACTTTCTTACCCAGAGATACTCCACCACAGACTCCAGGGGTAGAGCATCTGGTGCATCATCAGGACTTCCAGCCACAGAACGGCATGTCAGTGGCAGACTTGACGAGATTCCATGGTGAGTACATGTCATTAGCGCCTGAGATCCAGCAGGCACTTACATTTCATGAGTTTATAGATGTCTATAAACCCAGAGGAGGAGGTAGATTTGATCGTAGACCCCCACAGCAGCAGCAGCAGCAGCCACAGGTGAATAGGGATTTACAATATGCTGTGAGCAAGATTACACTGCCATATTTTGATGGGTCAGAGAAGACATCAGCTAGGTCATGGGTCCAGAAATTGGACAACTATCTGTCACTTAGACCTATGCAGGAGGATGAGGCAATTAAATTTGCCACTTTACATCTGGACGGAGTAGTGCATGATTGGTGGCACCACGGCATGTACACGTTAGGCCATCATGCGGTTAATACCTATCAGGAGTTCACGAGCCGATTGATAGAGAGATTTGATAGGAAGGATCCAGAGTTGGATTTCAGAGAGTTGGCTCAGCTCAGACAGACTGGTAGTCTGGAAGCATACATTGGCGAGTTTCAGAGAGTGGCCGTCATGGTGACTGGCATTTCAGAGAGGAGACTCATTATCTTATTTGTTGAGGGTTTGACAGAACCCATGAGAGGTTGGGTCAAGGCTTTGACCCTCCCACACTGCAGGAGGCCATGCGGAAGGCACGCAGCATGGAACTTGCCGCACCTCGCAGCAAGTTCAATTCAGGGTCCACTCCATACACGAGACCCAACAGGCCTTTCGATAGAAACAATGACAGAAATAGACCCGTTGACAGGAGGAAGGATCAACAGGATCCTAAGAGACAGAATGCACCCCCGTTTGACAGAGAGACTTTGAACGAATTACGTAAGAAGAAGTTGTGTTTTTGGTGCAAGGCACCCTATGATGAAAAGCACATATGCCCACTTCGTCCGAAAGTCAAAAATAATCAAATGGAGTGGTATTATGAGGGCGAAGAGCAATCTGATCTGTCAGACCAGCAAGTTGATTCCGAGCCTTCAGATGATGAGAAGTCCGAAAATGAGAATGAACATGAAGGTGGAAGGAAGCTACAGGAAGCCCATCTGACTAGTCTTCAGAGAGATGGTTCATTTCGACTCCGTGGGCTCTTAGCAGGTCAGAAGGTGATTACTTTGTTGGATATGGGTGCGACACATAATTTTATTGATGCACGTCTAGTGGAGAGACGTGGTATCCAGACAGAGGCTTTCGAGGGTATCCGAGTCAAGGTAGCTGACGGATACACTCTCAGGTGCGACAGAAAGATTACTGATCTGCCGATGAGATTGAACAACTATGAATTCAAGACTGAATTCTATGTTGTTAATATGGGTGATACAGATGTGGTACTAGGGATGGCATGGTTACATGATTTGGGTGAGTTCACGCTCAACCTACGGGATATGGAGATGAAATTCAAGGTTGACGGAAGGCCACATGTCATCAAGGCAATTCGGGACAGTAATCTTAGGATGGTTTCATTCAGACGGATGGAGAGGCTCATTCGTCATGATATGGTTGACTGGGCGGCTGAGTGCATGTTGATGTTCTCGCCAGAGTCAAGTAGAAGGGTTATACCCACCCCTCGGTTATTGGCTGATTTCGAGAATTAAAACACTCCGGGTAAGCGAAAGTGACATTCCACCTGGTAGACCGCCAGACAGGGGCACGGAGCACATTATTGAGTTGGAGGAGGGCGCCAAGCCCGTGATGATCACCCCCTACCGACATCCGAAACGGCTCAAGGATGAGATAGAGAAGACTATTAATGAGTTGTTGGCTATGGGTCATATCAGACCTAGCAAATCCCCTTTTGCTTCATCAGTTGTTTTGGTGAAGAAGAAGGATGGATCACTTCGGATGTGCATCGATTACAGGCAGCTCAACAAAAGAACCATCAAGAATAAAGACCCATTCGCGATTGATGGAGTGTGATGATGAGTTGCATTTGGCTACCTTCTTTACGGTTAGATTGATTTGAGATCATGGGTACCAACGTATCCGCATGGAGGGTTGCAGACATTTATGTTCCGCCTGCTGTCATTGCGTCACCGGAAGTTCTTGGTTGTTCCCCTTCTGGTTAACCAATGCAAATCGCCACCTTCGCAGCGCAACTACACGGTTTTCGCCTGAGGAGATTTGTGCTAGTCCTCTTCTTCGACGACATTTTGGTTTATAGCAGGTCATGGGAGGAGTATCTGGCTCATTTGGACACAGTCTTGGGTATCTTAGCAGATGAGTCTTTCTATGCTAAGGAATCCAAGTGCGAGCTTGGCATGGAGGAGTTGTTATATCTAGGGCACATAATCAGTGCCAAGGGAGAGAGTATGGACCCTGAAAAGGTCCGAGCTATTGTTGACTGGCCGGTACCTGCGAACCTTACGCAGCCTTTAGAGGTTTCCATGGGCCGCGGTGCATTCTAAGGTGAGATTTGTTAGCTGGTTCTCACGTCACGCGACTCCCTTACGCACTTGACGGCGAAGGCTTTTCACCAGCCAGGAGGCTTTACGGTGCTCAGCGCGCATCGCGACTTCAAGGTCCGTGCTAGCATTGCCCTCGACTTCGGTCATTTGATTTATTCCGGTGATGCTTCGTATGCATTGGTGCCGCTTTGATGCGTGGAGCGCCATCCGATTGTATTGAGATATGAAACCTGTGGGTCCTGAGAGATTTTATAGCATTTATGACAAGGAGATGTTAGCCATTATGCATGCATTGGCTAAGTTTAGGCAGTACTTGGTAGGCAGCAAATTCAGTGTTTGTACAGATCATAACAGCCTAAAACATTTCCTTGGACAGCGAGACTTAAACGAGAGGCAGCAGAAATGGGTCAGTAAACTGCAGTCATATGACTTCGACATTACTTTCATTAAGGGGAAGCAGAATATAGTAGCTGACGCCTTGTCTCGCAGACCCCAGTTGAATGCCTTAGCACAGATTACAGAGGATTGGAGGCATCGGATCATTGCAGAGTATGCTAAGAATCCATGGGCTTCTAGCATCGTTGACAGGACAGAGCAGGACGACAGGTATACAATTGTAGATGACTTGATCATTTACAAGGGGCGGATTCTTTTGGTTCCTGACTCTGAGTTACGGACTACAGTTTTGAGAGCCTTTCACGACCTTCCTATGGCGGGCCATCCTGGATACTACAAGACTTACAAAATGGTTCGGGAACGGTTTACTTGGAAAGGGCTGAAAACTGATGTTTTGCAGTATGTCCGTGAGTGTTCTGTATGCCAACAGAACAAGCAGGAGCACACCTATCCTGCTGGATTACTCCAGCCACTTCCGATACCTGACAGGAAGTGGGAGTGCTTATCTATGGACTTTATCACGGGTTTGCCGAAAGCCCAGGGTAAAGATTGCATTTATGTAGTGGTCGATCGGTTGACTAAGTACGCCCACTTTTTCCCGATTACGACTACTTTCACAACATCGCAGACTGCAGAGTTGTTCTTCAGAGAGGTTTTCCGATTGCATGGATTGCCTCGGACGATAGTCAGCGATAGAGACAGCCGGTTCATGAGCAACTTTTGGCAGGAGTTGTTCCGACTTTGTGGGACCGAGCTGACACCGAGTACCAGCTACCATCCACAGACCGATGGACAGACAGAGATTGTCAATAAGTGGGTGGAGGGTTATTTGCGCAATTATATAGCTAGTCAGCAGAGAGCTTGGGTGAGGTGGATTTACTTGTGCGAGTATTGTTATAACTCGACTCACCATATGACGATACAGATGACCCCCTTCATGGCATTGTATGGGTATGAGGCGCCCAATCTTCTGGATTTGATTTTGAGCGATAGCAGAGTGCCGAGTGCAGGTGATATGATGCAGAGTCAGCAGGACATCTTGAGGTCTCTCCGAGACAATATCCAGCAGGCACAGAATCAGGATAAGCAGTATGCTGATCAGAAGAGGGTTGAGCGCAGTTTTGAGGTGGGTGATATGGTGTACCTCATGTTGCAGCCGTATCGTCAGTCTACTCTGCGGAAGAGTGGAGCTGAGAAACTAAAACCTCGCTACTATGGTCCATTTCGTGTTGTCAGACGAGTGGGCGAGGTTGCTTATGAGTTGGACTTTCCAGCTGATAGCAAGGTCCATAATGTATTTCACGTTTCTCGCCTGAAGAAGGCATTGGGTCAGCATGTTGTTCCATCTCCAGTTTTGCCACCCCTTGACGACGAAGGGAAACTGATACTAGTACCTGAGGCCATCCTTGATATGAGAGAGAGACACCTTCGGAGGCGTGTGATCAGGGAATATCTGGTCAAGTGGAGAGATTTGCCAGTTGAGGATGCTACATGGGAGTCAGAGGAGATTTTACAAAGATCTCGAGTTTGTGATTGCTTGAGGATGCCACTTCTGTGGAGGGCGACCGTCATGTCCCCATCCTAGTCGACAAAATTGGTGACGAGGTTAGCCTATCATTTGATCCTCGTAGGCACAGAGTGTTCAGAGGATCTTTTGGCGCTTGCTGTTTGTTTTAGCTCCAGTTGTGTGGTGTCAGGTCGGGGCCTCTGTTAATCTTCCGAGAGTCTTTTGTGAGAACTTTCTATTTTTAGAAAGTTAGGTCAGGCGGAAGCTGCTATTTCGGGCAGGGCACCTGGTGCACTTTATCAGCTCAGATTCGACCCAGTTCAGCAGATGGTTGATTTGACGGAGAAATAAGGAGTAATTCATGGATTATTAAATATTTAATAATTTGACTTTATTATAGTCACTTTATTGAAATATTAAAGTATTTAATTAATTGGCTCAATTATAAAGTATTTAATTATACTTTATAATATATTATTATAATGTGACTTAATGAGTATTTAATGCTCATTAAAAGTGGACGCCAATTATTTAATCTTTTTTCCTAAGTTCAAAAGTGAAAATTAAATCATTTATTTAAATGATTATTTTAATGAAGGATTAGGTCGAACTTTTCAAGAGAGAATATATTACTCTTCACAGGCAAAATCGAACTATCTTGTTTATTATTCAATTTTGTCTTCTGAGCATCTGAGCATTGGAGTTTGCAAACCCTAGGGTTTCTGGCGAACATCGTTTCTGGAGAACGTAACCTCTTCAGAGCAGGCATACTGAGGCTGTGAGATACCAGCTGAAGATTGCACTTGGTGATTTCATCCAGAAGTCACAGATTGAGCTTAATCATTTAATCAGACAGAGATTCACCAGTATTCAGCAGAGATCATTCATCTTCCATCAGAGGCGACTTCATTCATTTCCATACATCCGAGTTCAGGCACAAATTTCAAGAAATCGTACTTGCATTTATTGCTGCAGGCTGGCCGTACTGTACCAGCAGGCCGTACATCTGTACTTCAAGCCGTACTTGTCAAGTTCCTGAGGAAACGCCTTCCTTCATCTGTTTCTGGTGTCTGGACATTGGGCGCCATGATTTACTGAGGGTGTGCATTGTCTATCGAGTCAGAGATCATTCTTTCATTGGCCGTACCATCTCATTTATTGCTGCAGCCGCCACCTACAGAAAAACCAGGTTTTTCATTAATAATTTCTCTGTCTTTCATCTCTGGCTTCATCTATGTTATTGTAATTGCTCTGGACATTGAATATATTGAGTCGCCTATCTTATTTGAGCATAAATTGCCAGTTTGGAATTTATTTAGATTTTATATGAATTTCTTAGAAAAATCGCAGCTATTCTTTTTTGTCAAAAAAATCTCAAAACACACAAAAACACAAAATTTGCAAAAAATCTCAAAACACCAGTTAGGGTTTGAAATCGAGAACCACCAGGGTTCACAAGTTTTGTATACATTTGACTATATTTATAATTTTATATATCGAAGTATGCTATTTCCTTTAGTAGCTTGACTACAATTTGTGTTGTATACTTGTGTATGTGATCAAATTTGTTTCTATTTAATGATGTTATTGTGTCTTTAAGGTTTATTCAATGAAGGGTGCTTAAAACAAGTTTTAAATCCTTAAAAATCTCTAAATTTCTAGGGTATTTTCAACTTTTTTCATTTTGCCGAGTTTGTGCCTAGTCCAAGTCCCGAGTCGAGTCACCCTAGCCAAGTCCGAGCCGAGTCCAAGTCTCATTACTATGGTTATAACTGTAAAGTAATTTTCTGTCCCAACCATAAGTGCAAGTTGATAAATAAAAATAACAACTATTTGGTGCCTGAACACTCATCCAACACTAAACCTGGTTAGCTAAACTTCTCATCCCCTTCATTTGAAGCCAGAAATTAATCTTGTCAAGAGGCTGAATGGATTGAAAATGCATAGATCTGCAGCTGTTCAAGTTTGAACTCATCAACTGGCAGTTTGATTTTTCAAAATTCATCACCCAGAAAGAAAAACAATCGCTGTAATATTGAAAATCCTTGGCCAAAGTGAAATTTTTGATCATTCCCTTGGCTGAAAGAACCCCTCCAAGAGTCACCAATTCAGAAGAACTCCCAATTTTGCTTAAAATCTCCCTCCAATCCACCTGCAAGAACACAAATGGACTCATAAGATGACTCTATGCATGGGTAACAACAACATTAGTTTTGCATTCTTGAGTTAAAACCTCCCATGGTATACACTATACACCTCCCATCATCATTTGTTTTCAACAACCCACGTTGATGATCTTGGGTAAAAGAAATCTGCCCAAATGTGACTCCACCACACTAGGGCAGTGTTACATTCATCAACATGTGAACCTCATCAAGAGAAAATTTGGTAATGTTTGAAGTCTCCATACAAGGGCTTACTACTCCATCATCATCTAAATCAACTTAGTACTCCTCTCCTTGTGGTGAATCCACAAGGTCAACCCCCATGCCATAATGGTCCAAAATGAACCACCATAAGAAGCAAATCAACATAAGATAAATGTTCTTCCATCACTTTGCCAACATGCACCTCAAATAAAGGATTAGGAAATGATAACTCTACTTCCACATCAAATAGGGGGTTATCATAAGTTTGGAAATTGTTTTCACTTTCTTGCTTTTGGCTTTATTCCTTGACCATGGTTGGATACTCCCTGCATCATCTTGCATGTAACACTATTGGATCCCTCTTTGGACATCTTGCATGTAGTAGTATTGGATCCCTCTTTGGACATTCCTCTCAACACCACCCTCCTATCATCCTGAAATTTAAGCTTCATGGATTTTAAGTTCAAGGTGATCTCACCTAAGGAATGATGCCTCTGCATACCAAGAACAACATCTGTCTCCTGTATTCACAACATAAAAATCATCGACTTTGTAGTGGTTCAATAGGATTTTCAATGGTGGAATCTTCCTCATGCAAGACATAGTGTGACCATTTGCAATGATGACTCTAAAACCTCCAAATTTCTTAGTTTTGAGCTCTCATTGTGTTACAATGTTTTCATCAATGAAATTATGTGTAGCACTGTATCAATAAGAGCAACAATTTGCTGCCCTTTCAACATACCTCTAGCCTTGAACAGATCATTTCTTTTAAGACTAGAGAGCCTAGCAAGTATGCCACTACTTTCCTTCTCTTCCCCAAACTCTTCTGCTGATTTTTCATCCTCACTATCCTCTGAAGTGAGTTCTTGATGCTTGGCAAAAAGTAAATGGACTGTAGAAAGCTACTGTGTGTTTGTACATGTAAGCTGATGGAGTTTTGAGACCTTATTTGACTGTCATTACACAGAAAGGTTACTACAGCAGGTCTGGGAAATCTTATCATGTTTATCTCTCTTATGATGGTCACTGGAGGTTGGGTTCATTGTGCTATTGATGCTACAGACTTGTGTGAAGGAAGATTAATTGTTTATCATGGTCTCTAGGTGACAGTCACTGCATTTTCAGTCCCATTAAGCGCTTATTAGCAGGTTACAGTTAACAGAAGCCTTGTCAGGGGTCTTCCCTTTGATGCTGGGAGGTGTATCAACTGTCTATTGCATGCCATGAGGGAGGGAAGTCTCCTGCTGTTATCTCTGATGGAGTATGCTGAAGATGGAGCTACACGGATCCTGTAATTGTCCTTATACAGACAGTAACATTCTGATTTACCAATCTGAGGTAGTTCTTACACCAATTTTATGCTTGGTTGTTATATGTATTGAGTCCCTTATGATGAATATGATCACCCTTGCTCCATGTGCAAAATATAACTCTATTTCATATGGCATATAATAGTGTTATTTTATCATGTCTCATTTCATAATCATAGCAGCACTGTGACAATGTTTTGAGTTTGGTATTGTAATGTTTATGGTGCAACATATAAAATTAGGGGTGGTTTCTTACAGTTCTTCCATCCTAGTCTATCGATCTACAACAGGGGTCAAAATCCCCTACACCAAGGACATTAGGACATCTCATACTTATCACAGTACAAAAATTAGTAAGAAAAAAGATTAAAAAAAACCTAATCTTTTTTAAACATTTGTTACGTCACACCCAAAAAATGACATACCACTAGACCCTTTCTCTGGTTTTGAAAGAGAAAAAATAAAGATTGTTTTGTTTTGCAGTGGATGGAAAACATCATTTTTTTAATCAAGTAGGTGGTGTTCTTCACTGTGTATCAAATTATGTGATTTTTTTTAATTAAGATTCAACGTAAAAAAACATCAGCTAAATCCTAATACAAAAACATCACAACATTTTTTCGCCAATTAAATCCCAAGTAATTGAATTCCATTTAAATTTTTTGATTTGTTGAGTCCATATTGATTGTGATGTTACTATGATATAAACTATTTTGATTTAACATATATGATTTGACAGTTACCGTTGGATTATCAAATATCAGCCATGTTCTTAATTCTCAATTTAATTTTATACATTTTGTCTGTATATATACAGATATGCCATGTTCTTAATTCTCAATTTAATTTCGTACATTTTGTCTGTATATATACAGATGCACATATATACCTATATCTATATCTACATCTCTCTATATAGAGTCACTCTATAGAGGTTTTGCTTTAACATATGATGTGACAACTAACATTGAATTATCAAATATCAGCTGTCTACTCAATTCTCTATTTCATTTAGTACATTTTGTGCAAAATCACACACACGCATGGACATCTGACCCCAGCCATCCCCAAAATCTACAAAAGATTTTGCCATATCTAAAACTCCATCCATGCTCCTCTTCATCCCCCTCATAGAAATTCTACCCATGCATCCCCTTCACCCGCATCCTGGAAACTCGCACAAACACTGATTGAGTATACAGAAGGCTTGTCCAAGCTTGGGGATTTTCATCCACAATATCCCCACTTGGATGCTTTCATAGCTACGCTTGTCAATCTTCCATTTCTTGATGATGATGAGCAAGGATTGTTTTTGGAGCTTTTATATTAAAGTTGATAATATATTTATTTGTTTTAATTTTTAAGTAGTTTTTGTATCCATGTTTCCATTACTTGCCACCAATGTAAAATATGTAATAGACATGCTGATATTACCCAAATTGTAATTAAAATTTTAAGTTCGTTTCTTGAGTCTAGGCTTCTTGTGCCTATTTGATTGATTGTGATAATGGGTGTAAATTCACCAGGTTGACTCCAGCAAATTTCCTTGTAGAAGCTTATCTTCCTATTGTCAATGGCCATCATAAAATGGTGTTTTAAGTCGGTGTTTATAGCTTTAGAGATTGACTAATTTGTGCTGAATGTCTCTGAAGGCTGAGATTGACTAATTGCTTTCCTTTTAACTCTTCCCAAGTGTAATAGACATGCTGATATTACCCAAATTGTAATTAAAATTTTAAGTTCGTTTCTTGAGTCTAGGCTTCTTGTGCCTATTTGATTGATTGTGATAATGGGTGTAAATTCACCAGGTTGACTCCAGCAAATTTCCTTGTAGAAGCTTATCTTCCTATTGTCAATGGCCATCATAAAATGGTGTTTTAAGTCGGTGTTTATAGCTTTAGAGATTGACTAATTTGTGCTGAATGTCTCTGAAGGCTGAGATTGACTAATTGCTTTCCTTTTAACTCTTCCCAAGGATATTTTGTAGCTCCCCCATCTTTGTCTGGGTATCTCCTGGAATTTAGCTCTTTACAAGACTATATCACAGCTCTTCCCTAGTTGGCTTTTTGTAGTCAACTATCTTTAACAAACAGCTCCATGGTGACCCTCTCGCTAAAATTTTGTTAGACAATCTTTCTTTCTGTGGACAAAACCTGGGTTCTAAGACTGAATTGTGAATTTTGAATTGTTAGAAATGGTTGGACATATTTGATATTTCAAATTATATGACTTGTTAAGGTCAAACATAAACAGAATAGCTGCAGATATGTTACTCAGGTCTTCAATTGGAAAACTACAGCACCAATTTGAGGGTTTTCTCTTAGCCTCAAACTGGATTGTATTCCCCTTCTCACGCTATAGAAATTGCTCAGAGTTATGACACAATCTGTGCTTGTGGCCTCTCTACAATGAAAGAAAAAGTTATTCTATAAAATTTGACCTTTCTAGATAACAACTCAAGAATTAATCACAAACAGTGGAGGTATTTGGTCAGGCAGAGAGGTTATTTATTCGCTTGTTGGCCACCGACTTCAATCTTGTGGAGTAATTCATTTGTGCTTGTTCCATGAAAGACAATCAGACATTGTATACAGGAATGTGTATCCAAAGAATGAGTGCAATATAAATGGAAATAAGTCTGCTATTGATATCGACAGGTACATGGAGGTTCTAGTGGGATTGGAACATTTGCCATTCAGATAGCCAAGCACATTGGAGCAAAAGTTTTTGTTACAGCAGGTAAGCAGAACTTGTTTGTTTAGTAAGGTATTTCATATGCAGATCAGTAGTGTCACACCTGAATGATTGGATTTTCAGGAAGTGAGGAAAAGTTGAAACGCTGTAAGGAGCTTGGAGCTGATGTTTGTATAAATTACAAGAGAGAAGATTTTTTGTCTCGTGTAAAGGAGGAAACCGGAGGAAAAGGTAAATAGTTAGTAATATCAGCTGTCAATATATTGTACCCTCTTTTTTGGTTTTGCATGTGAAGTAATTTTTATTTATTTTTAATCTATGCTTATTCCAGGTGTTGATGTAATATTGGACAATATTGGCGGTTCTTATCTTCAGAAGAACCTAGAAGCTTTGGGTCTTGATGGGAGACTATTTATTATTGGTTTCCAAGGAGGTTCTGTCACAGAGATCAACTTGTCAAGTGTATTTGCAAGGCGCCTTACTATCCAAGGTAGAGGCTTGTTTGCAAACGACTATTTTGGATAACAGGGTTGTCGACTTAATTGTGTATTAAATTATCATGCCTTTCTCATATTTTAAACGTTTTCTATTAGAATGGTCAGTACTCATAGAAAACACTATCCTATTAGTTTGTAATTTTTTTCTTTGTGAATTTAACTTGCTTGTGAAATCAGCCGGGGGATTGCGGAGTCGGACTGCAGAGAACAAGGCTCACATTATCGCTAACATACAGAAACATGTCTGGCCTGCCATTGATGAAGGAAAAGTGAAGCCCGTGATTCACATATCACTTCCTTTGTCACAAGTGGCAGAGGGTCACAGGATTATGGAATCTAGCTCACATTGGAAAAATACTACTTACTATATAGCAGTTGTCAAGCATAGAGGATGGAATATTACATTTCTCCTGCCATCTTAATTTTCATTGACTGAGAGTGAGAGCTGAAGTGGAATATGCTATTTAGTGCACCTGTATGTATTGGAGGCATTGTAGTAACATTTTCTTTACTTTTGTTATGTGCCTTGATTATCCAGAAAACATGCCTGGTGACTATCTCATGGTTGTTTCAAGATGATAATTCATCTTATACGGATGGTACCATTTTGTTGACTGACTGATTGAGAGGGAGGTAGATATGGTCTTATCAGCATTCACAATATTAAAGAATATAAGGAAAATGACACCTGATTATTATCTGGTAGAACTAACCAAGCGTAAGAAAGGAAGAAAGACTCACCTAAACACAATTTTAGGGGAAAGCTTAGAATTGCTGCAGTTAGTGTCTTCTAAATATATTTGCATTTAATCTTAGTTGCCGGTAATGCAATGGAACGGCATGGGCACGGATACGTACTGCACGGCTTTTTTTCCTGAAATACGGTACGTTTGGGTACGGCTATATATATATATATATAATTAAAAATATACAAAATTGTAAATACATTTGATAGTATGAACTATGAGTCTATGATACTTCATCAATCATCAATCATCATTAAATCTAAAATCATTGATCAATGCTAGTGATAAACTACAAGCTTAGAAAGATAAATCATAAATGCCAATTGATAGTTCAAAATTCCAATACATATGTCATACTCATATATTAATAATATCATATATGTCTTTGTACTCTTTAGTCATGATTCAAATGAAGATCATTACAATTATTCATCAACCATCAAAAGGGTCTAGATCATCATCATTTGAATGGGAACCACAAACAAATGCATTGCCAGTGCCACTTGTAGTAGGTGCATCATGTGCAAGAGTCTCATCATCATCATCTCCATCTATAGTGACTCTAGAAAGCTCTGCAATAGATGCATCCAAGTTGGCACTCTCAGGGGCTATGTCCCAATTCTTCATTGAACCATCCTTGTACTCATCTTGCTTATGTGATAGAAGACGCAAGTTGGAATGGACATAAACCAAGTCTTCTGCTTTTTTTGCACCCAACCGGTTACGCTTCATTGAGTGGATATAGGAGTATGTGCTCCAATTTCGTTTAGCCGAAGAAGAACTTGCAACCTATTGAAATTGGAGAGAAAACCAAAATAACTTAGAAATAAAAAATGCAAAATAAATTAAATAATGGTAAGAAGTACTACTAAACTTAAAGTCTACAATACAAATGTTAAATAAAAAAAATTAAAAAATAAAAATTACTTGTGATAGAATCTTGATTGCAAGAGGTTGGAGGAACATAAAATCTTGCCCATGGAGGTACCACCATGTACAAGCATCTACTTTGTATTGGTCTTGAGTAGCACAAGGACTAAGTGTTTGTCCTGTGATGAACAAGCCAAACTCTTTCCTAACATTTTCCACCACTTCTGGATCTATGAAGAGTCTTTTGAATGCTTGCTTGTACCCATTAGCAACTTCACTATCTCTATATGGTGGAGTTCTCCCTGGCAAAGCAAGTATCTGTGAACTATAGTATTTGGGAGATAATGCATATGCAAGGAGATGCAATGGTGTGTTCATCTTGGCCCAACGGTGGTGAATGATTTTTTCAACTCTATGAAAAAATGTTTCTTGGGGGTCATTCTCTTTTTCTGCTATTATCACCCTTATTTTTTCTATCATGGAGTCAATACCATCATAGATATCCCCCAAACATGGTTTATCTGTATCAGCAAACCTGAGCATAGTCATGATAGGATCAGTGAATCTCAAGACATAGGCCACACGATCCCACCAATCATCCCCTAGGATCAATGACTTGACCTTTCGAGCCCTCTCTGAACTTGATGTTTTCCAAATACTCCATTGGTTGCTAATAACCATGGCACCCAATGCGTCTCGCACCTTCACAAGTCGTCTCAAAACGATTGTGTGATGCAAATCGGGTCTCCGCAACCTAGGATCATGTAAAACATAAGTTAATAATAATAACACATTAAAATATAAATCCATAAAATTAAAAAAATTAAAATAAATTATAATTGATAATTAAATTAAATTTACCTTCAACAATTCCAATCTCGAGAAAGTCCTGAAGATGCTTTGTGACATATGGTGGTTTGTCACAAACATTTGGATCTCCTCAGCCTCTTGGTATATTTCTTTCACCCATTCTATTTGAGTGCCAATTGCTTGCATCACCAAGTTAAGGGAGTGTACAGTGCATGGTGTCCAAAAAATGTGTTCATACCTTTGCTCAACCAAAATACCTGCAGCCCAACAATTTTTTGCATTGTCTATAATGACTTGAACAACATTTTCCGGACCCACCATCTCTATGGACTCAATGAGGATTTTTGAAATGAATTCTGCATCTTTGATTTGCCCCTCACAATCAATTGCCTTCAAAAACATAGCCCCTTTAGGGGACACTGCAATAACATTTATCAAAGGTCAATTTTTGCAATCCTTCCATCCATCGGAAACAATA
This sequence comes from Sequoia sempervirens, assembly GCA_007258455.2. NCBI lineage: Eukaryota > Viridiplantae > Streptophyta > Pinopsida > Cupressales > Cupressaceae > Sequoia > Sequoia sempervirens. The sequence goes on along the minus strand of VDFB02325127.1, from coordinate 14,508 downwards.
GACAATCCTGTTTCAACCCAAGAATCCTTAATTGATTTGAGTGATGTCTCTACATGATTTTTTTCTTTTACTAATAAGGTGGTGCGCACCTTTTCATACCTAGGACTTTTGAAACCTGAAGGTGCAGCATTGATTGCCTCCACCATATCATGCCAATATGGTGATCTCACCAAGTTGAAAGGAAGACCATTGGCATAAATGCAACGTGCAATTTTTTCCTCTGCGATGTCTCTTGCTTCATTTTGAAATGCCCTATCCAATGGTCCTCTTTTGCGGGAAGAAGTGGGGTTTTCTACTTCGACAGAGGGTGTCTCCAAGAAAGGATGTTGAGAGGCCATTACTGAATCTTCAGGCAAAGTAATTGATTTTTTCTTTGCTAAAGGATGGGTTCTTAATTTTGCTCTTGTAGACTTCGCATCAGCTTCTTCTTGTTCAGCCATGTATTTCATAATTTTATCCTTTGACAACCCCTTCTTATCTGCCCCTGCACATGGTCTAATCCCTTGCCCACTTTGTCCAAAAAGGTGAAATCTCACTCGACTATATGAGCTCTTAAATGTGACTTTACACTCATCACAAATCCAAACAAATGCCCCACCTCCTGGAAGCTGTTCAACCATTGTAGTATGATGCCATAAAGGAGATGCTGCATCAATTTTATACTTTTGGTTTTTACCAGCAGGAACACCCACTGAACTTGAACTTGTAGCCATTTGAACTTTGATTTTACTGTTATAAGAAATATAAAATATTGAACAAATTACAAAATGAACACCAAAACACATTAAAACAAATAGCAAATCTTATTTCTTCTTTTCTAAAAAAAATTTATAAAAAAATTGAAAAAATTTGAAAAAATCTTCAAAAACTTGCAAAAAATCTTCAAAAACTTGAAAGAATCCATCATAAACTTGAAAAAATGAGTTAAAATGCATACCTTAAGTGATTAGATCTTCTTTTGTGCAAGTTATCCTCACTTTCTTTTGCACTTGATCAATCTTCTTCAACCTGCAAAATGAAAAAAATGGAGAGCAAAATGTGTTTGTGAGAGCAATGAAATGAGAAAAGAGTGATAGAATCATATTAGAAATGCGTTTTAGGGTTTCTTTGGCTTTTAAAATGATTAAAAAAGTCATTTTTTTTTCATTTTTGACGCCCAACCCGCTGGCGGCTCGGCACGCTGGGCATCGAGAGCGCCTAGAGCCTGCATTAACCGGGTTCTCTCATGGTCCGCTACCGGGTGTTCCGGGCGCCCCTGGTGCTCCCAGCGCCCTCGACGCCTTGGCGGGCTCCTGCAAACGCCTCCCGAGCGGCACGTCAACAAAACGCTAATCCGCAACTAAGCTTATAATCACTTGTTTATTATCTCCAAGGGGAAAAATTGACAGAAATATCTTGCTTATTAATCCAAGCTTCTATTAAGTATAACCTGATCCCCATACAATATCTCAGAAATCCTTTGACGAGCCACGAAGGCTTTCAATTTTAAATACATAAAAATCCAGCAGAGGTCTGAAAGTATCCAGACTTTAGACTTACCCAGATACATATGAATCTGCATGAAAGCTCAACAATGAAGTATTTTCATGGTGTCAGCCAAAACCTAGAAGCTTGGTTATTGTAAAATGTTATAGTGTTGAGACTGTTTGCTTGGGGATGGGAGATAACCGTGGCCCGTGAGCATTGTAGCTTTTTAGAATGTTTGAAGGGCTTTTATAAATCCTGGAAAGTTCTTGTTTTGGATTTCGATAGGGGAAACACAGTATTGTTCATCGGGAACATGGAAATTTTGTGGTATAATTTTAGCAATGGATTGGTGCCATGGTCTAAGGCTACATATGCACAGATTTGAAAAAGGAAAATAAAAAGTATGATAGGTTTTATGTAGGTGTCCTGCATTTTAGAAGTAACGTTAACGAAAACTTGAAAACCATGATTAACCTAATAAAGGTTGTTCGACTTAAAAGTTTTAGATATTATATGACTGTAGATGACCCAATCCATTGGAATATGCTCACTAAGCTTTCTAGGTTATCGAGGATAAAGTCGTGTCACCTGTTCTATAATTATCCGCAACCACCCAATTAACACCATATTCGTTTGGAGGATGCTCAGGTCTTGGGCAAGCAAGAGAAAACCTAAAGAAATCATAGAAATTAACAAATTCCTCAATAATTTTATTTTTTCAAAAAACAAGTTCCCCGCTAACCATAATCATGATAATAAGCGGAGTTTGAGTATGACAACCCCTGTTGAATTACCTGAGAAACCACTCTTCCTTGATGACTCCCTCTTTCTTGCCATCCTCTCCTATTCTTTTCATTTAGGCCATCTATCTCTCGTTTGTTTTTTCCACCTCCCTTCTTCCTAACCTCGGCATTTTATGAATTTTTGTTTCGTTATTTTATGTATGCTTTTTTGAAGCTTCTTAATATGATTGTTATTTGTGGTTGGCTTTATTTGTGAATTTCAATATTATTAGAATTTGATTAATTGTTATTATGAATTTCAGAATAATAATTACAATAATATTAATATTAATTCTAAAATAATATTATTGTTTTTATTTTTATAATATTAATATCATATTAATAAATATTAAAAGTATTAATTTGCATGTTATAAATAGTAATACAAATAATTGTTTTTTATTATTTTTATCATAATTTATATAAAAATTATTAATATTATTATTTATATAATTTATTATTAATAGACTAATAAACATTTCTATATAATGGTAATTATTATTTTTATCACTTGAAAATTATTAATGATTCTTAATATCTATGTATACTAATAAATGTTATTTTTCTAACTTTGTTCATTTGAGTTTATTAATAAATGTCAATGTGTATTAACAAAAACTAATTTGTATATTAATAATTAATAACCATTAACTATTACAAATATTTATATATATTACTAAAATATTTATGTATGTTGATAAACATAACAAAAATATCAATATACTATAAATATTTCTATACATATTAATAACTAATACGCAGGCTAATAAGTTATGATTAACTTTTTTCAAATATTCATTGTGTATTCTAATGAATATTTATTTTCTTATTTTTTGTTTATTAATAAATACTAATCTATTGAGAGTACTAATAAATATTAATACAATTAAGTGTTAACTATTATGGATAATAATTATTGTGTCAATTTTTAATCTTTATTTGTCTTTTCCATTCCCTTGTTTTTCTAATTCAATCATCTTCCTTGTTTCTATTGAATGGGCAATTGTTTGCAATCTATTATATGTTCTTTTCATCTTGATGATGGATCATGGAATGTGATTTAAAATATTGATATGATAAACTTATATAATTTCAATCTAAGCATTCTTGATCACCAATAAAATATAAAATAAATAAAATAAAAGCTAGAAGATACATAGATAAACACATTACACTATATATATTATGGAAAAATATCTTGTTGGATAAAAAATTATAGAACACAAGTTACATAATAGAAATATATAGAATGGTCTATTAAAACACAGATTAAATTTGAGAAAAAAATTCTTCTTACTTCCAAATGGTCGATAATACATCGTGAGCATAGTGATATTTTTAATTATTAATCTCCAAATTCCACTTAGTGAGAGAAAACCTCCCTAAATTTAAGAGATGATAAAAAAATATGTGAAGGGGTATTGTTAATGGTCTAAGTGACACACTGCAACATGTATAAAATGAATTATCCTGTCTCTCTTGAAAAGATAATAGATCTTAGATCTATTATTGCCAAAGTCTCTATAGTTGGGTCTCAATAGTGTTGCTAATTCAATGCATTAATTAATAACATGAAATTTCCATAGTCCATGATAGATTATTGCATAATTTTTGGATTAAAACTATGTGAAATTTTTATCATTCATTTCAGATCATACTTCGATCCATCATCGAGATATGTAGAAAGAGAAGAATGTTTATTCGAGGGGAATGTTTGTTCAAGGGCATTTATGGTTCTCTAAACTAGGGAGACCAATTTCTTTTCTTTGAATGATTATTTTTAATTTTATCTTGTTCTTAGTTCATATATCTTCTTTTTTTGTTAGTTTTTGAATTTTCTTTTATTTTGATTTACTCTACTAAATTATGAATAAAATACAAATGAGTAGGGTTTGCAAAGGAATGTTTTTTCCTTAAATATTTTGACATTTAAATCATAAAATTTGAGAGAGTTGCTTTTAACCCACTTTATCAAGATTAACAAATGTTCAATCTCAAATAAAATGAATACAATCTTCTATGGTATTTTATAATTAATTAGAATGAAAGCTCATCAAACCATTGCATTTCACATGCACATTTAATAATTATTCTAACAATTCGTCAAAATAATAGATTTTTCAATATTTATGTATTCTCAATTTTCCCATTGGTTTCAAACTATAAAGATTTGATTTGAGCATTCTACCATTTAGAGACAAGAGACAATTGGATGAAGCTAGATATTTATGAACTTTAGCAAGAATTTACTACATTGAAATTTTGATCACTCCTTTTAGAAGTTCTTTCTCTAAGTCTTACAAATCTAATTAAGCACTATTTCACTACAAATTTCAATATCAAAAGAGATAGCCCCTTTACAATCTTCAAGCTTATTATATTACAAATAAAATAATTAATAAAGAGTAGTTATCCAATAAAAAATTGGTAATTTGGCTTGGTGCCAAAATTTATTCAAATTTTCCAAATTCCAAAAATTCATTGTTGACTTTTCTACTTATACTCTAGGGAGTCATTTAGGCACTTGATTTGTCTTTCATTGTTTGGACCCTGTTAGAATTCTACTTGGAACTCGGAGTTTTCACACATTTTTTCTAAAGAAATCCAATTGATTATTCATTTCATACAAACCATTATCCAACATTTAAAAATTTGACTTGAGTTGTATCAATTAGTCAATTATACTCTCATCTGCATTGTTATGAATCTCTTCAACTTTATTTTTTAACACTTGTACTTCTTGCATTGTACCGATAATGTGCTTTACCATATCTACTAGATCCTAGTTTATCACTTGGCTTCTGAAATCTTCAAAATTGTCCCTACTTGTATGAAGTTATTCCCTTTAAGGATTTTTTCCATATATCATATTTAACACATCCCTTTTGAAAGCTACAACTTTGATGGTTTTTCCAACAAAATATTCATCACTTTCCTACAAAATGTTATTATTAACCAATACCTTAAAAGGTACTTTACTTATTTCTTGAAATAATGGTAACTCATGATCATATATTTCATCCTTGGTCCTCATGAGATCTAATAATTCTCCCATAATTTGATCTAGATTCAAGTAACATGTTGGCAATATTTACAACCAAACTCTATTTGCTTAAAAATCTTTCTATAAATTGTGTATATTTAATTGTCCAAAGCCCATGTGACAGGTTGTCATTAGGTCCTATCGCTTTAGTTGAAAAATGCATCAAATGTATTGACCGGGTAGTGTTAAGAGGCTATATGCAATAGGAAACATCTTGACCAACTCTCTTAGATTTTCTAAATGCTTAGAACAATTGTGAATAAAACTTAAACTAAAAGGCCATTAAACTATAAAGCGTAAAGTTGTCTAAACTAGAAAGCATGAAATTATTAAACTAGAAAGCATAAAATGATTAAATAGAGGAAGCATAAAGTGATTAAACTAGAAAGCATGTAAATTACTGAGAAATAAATGCTTCCAATAAAACTGTAACAACCATCAACTAACATCTAATTGTTAACAGGAAAGAAACTTAACAACATACAACTGATAACTAGAGGTGCTCTGGAATTTTAGATAAACAAAACTAAAGATTATAAACTCAAACTACGACCTACAAGAATAAATTAACAGAGCTCAACACATACAAATAACATCCATTCACACTTATTGTGTACAAAATAAAAATAACATAAGTGAAAATGAAAATACTTATCTATCTACTATATGATTCCCTCAAGTGGCCAACTCGCGGGTACTACTACGCTTAACTTAGATCACATGAACTCTTATATCTTCAAAATTAACCCATCTAAAATAATTCCATCACACAATACTAATAACTTAGAATAAGGCTAGCAAAGCTTGTTTTATTCATGTCGGAAAAAGTGTAACACAGAGACAGTTTTAAAAACACATTATGACGTCATAACGATATCCACTATGCATTGTTTTTTGTGGTTACATATTTATACAAAACTGTTAACAAAATCCTAGATTTCAGATGGTGAAGAGCACCACTGAAAAAGTCTTCAACAAAATTCAACTAACCAATGGACTTAGGTCCATAGCATAAAGCATTTAAAAGGCTCAAAGTGATCCATAAAGTTTGTAAACATAAAATAAGAGAAAGCATTAAAAGACTCGATCCACTATGCACTTCCTAAAATTCTAGTGCCTAGACTTTTTGCGCTTGTCTTCAATTGCCTTGAAGTTTGCTTTAAAATCCACTTGGTTGAGCATAATGACCGACTGTGCATAATGACCTATACAATACTAAAAACTATACCATTATGTTAGCGTTGGTTAGCTTATTTCAATCAATTTCAAGAAATAAAGATTATACATTTTTCACAAAAATTAAGCAATTACTAATCCTAAAGATAAATAATTGGCAGGGTAAAAGTGATTGGGAGAAATAAGGAAGGTTATTTGGCCTATTATATTTATGAGGTTATTTTTACCTCATCACCATACCTTCTATTTCATGGCTTGCAAGATATCTACTTCACCTTTAGAAATCAAAATTGGTGAGCTTGTAGAAGCATTGGGTTGTGAAGCCAAGGATTTATTAACCCTTTAACAAAATATTTCAAGTTTTGAAGCTTCTCTTTTGATTGTCTCTTGGTTTCTTAATCTTTGGCTACATTGAGCTTCAAAGATTCAACGGCAATGTCCAAAGAAACTATCTCTTCCTCTTTTGTTTGCTTACCCAAATTGACTTGGGTTACTTTTTATTCTTGAGTCATGTCTCTGACATCCTTATCGGCAATTGAAGTTGCAATTTCATCAACCTATCTCTATTTTGACTCATGAATTATTGAGAGGTTTTTTCTTATTTTTGGGCTTTTCTTAGTTTACCATAACTATCGTTGCTTCCAAATCTAGTGGCTCTACTTGTACATTGTTTCTCTTAGCAAAAAAATCCAACTTTAGCCAAGTTGGGCTAGTAGGTACATTATGTATGGTTGTATTAGTAACAACCTTTTATTGTTGTGATGGTGGACTAGGGGAACATGGTATTTATTGTTGTTGAGAAGGGGAAGGAGGAAGAGTTGAGACTAGAGTATGTTGTTTTGGGGGACTTTGAGGAGGGGATGAAGTGGCTTCCTCCTACTAACAACTCTTTAGAGGAGATTGGGCTATATCTTGATTCATTTTATCTTCTTCATCATTTTTATCCTAAATCGCAATAGCCTCATGCTGAGACTTAATCTTGTTGGGAGGAGATTAAGGAGTGTACAATATATCCTCCCCCTTCTTCAACTATTCCTCTGCATGTTTCAATATTCCATTATTTGTATCTTTAGTCTCACCATCTTTCTAGACTTTGATGTTGTTGGAATTGTAGAAGTTGGTGTTCTAGATGGTGATGTTGCATGAGGAGAAGGGGTCCTCTCAGAAGAAAGAGATGAGCCAAATTGTGTTCTTCTAGGCTAATAATTATACATGAAGTAGTTGAAAGGATAACTTCTAGTATGTCAGAATGAGCTTATTGTAGTGGTTGTGCTTTGAATTTTCTTACAACTTCTGCATCAGTTGCCTATTTAATTTTTTTAGCCTTTTCAAAGGCTTTGTTGACCTTTTGTAGTATCTTTTTCATTGACTCAACCTTGTTTCTCTTGTGTACTAGAGGGGCTTACTCATATTCTTCCTTGCCTTTCCCCAACTTGATCCTTTGTGTATCTGTCCACCCCAAAATGTAATTCTACACCTTCTAGTTAATTAACTTTAGATCATTTTCCTCACTATCATCTAGTTAACCATAGTTAGAGGCTTATTATCTATGTGATGTAAATAATATGTTGGGATCAATAGGTTCCCATCATCTATTCCTTCATTTGGGATATTCTTTCCAATTCCCATATTCCTCATTTGTTTCAATGTCAATTTGCAAAAACTCCTTTTTCTAACATAAAAATCATTATGACAATTTGCCTAGAAGTCCTCCATATATGCTTTGTGTTTATGTTCTAGATCAAAAAATTCTCTACCTTACCATTGGGATCATATCCCACTCATGTGTTATATGTCTTGAAATTCAAAACAAATAGTTCTTCCTTAGAAGTTCAAGCACACACTATATTAGGGTATGAGTAATAATTGAGAAAAAAGGAAATTGAACATTGGGATTATGCTTCTTGGTAAAATATTTTGGATTTCCAAGACTTTTTGGCTGAACTCCAACAATATTACCTTATTATTGCAAAATATTGGGAGCAAGAAAGGATCTCTAGAAAGACTTGTTATTCTAATATAAGTTTATTTGGGGAAATGGATAAACCGATGTCCCCATCTAAAAACAAGCTACTTTACTTCACCTAAAATTCTTATTGAATCATCCCCAAATAACTTATTGTTGATGGGGTAAATGAATGCATCATTCGACCTCTTATAATGCTTCTGGTATTTATTAAATTCAAGCTAAGGATTATATTCCCCAATTCTATGTTGTCCATTTCCTTCACCCAATGTTGCATTTGTTATTAGGCTTGGGAAAATGGCATGTATTTCAAGAAAATACACTATATAGGAAATCATAGAGAACCTTTTTGTTGGTTGGACATTTCTCAACTAGTGATATAAATTATCGCTAACCAATTGTACCTATTAAATTTGTTTTGCATCTTTGAGGATAATGTAAATGAAGTGATGCATCCATATATCATAAGTTTTGGATTCAAGTTTACCCATAAACTAGTTCAATAAGGTGATGATGTCACCAATCTCATTCTAAAAATATTCTCAGGTAATGTTCTTAATAATCTTGGTAATTTGTTTTCTTGGATTTTTTAGTCAATCAATGTTAAGATTCCTAGTGAACATTATGCTCTTCATTAGTGTTTCCTTGAAAATGGTATGTGATACCTAAGAAAGTATAATCAATTTCCCCATTTTTTGGCTAAGTATAAAGATCCTCAAATTTGTCTATATCGACCCCTTACACTACTTGATTTCCTAAGCTCCCTCCCTACTTAGCCATTTTTCTTAAAGTGGAATTTTTGGATAAGTTTCTAAGCCATCATTGGGCTTTGATGTGGTTTGGAAAATCGTGTCGGTCCTCAATGGGGTTTCCACAACCCATTTCATTTTTGAGGGTGAACAACTTTTCTTAAGGAGTGACATTTTGAGAGGTTTCAAGAACTCTTTCGGAGCTCATCGGGATTCTAAAACTTTAAAATTCTTGAAAAGTGAATCTTAAAAGAAAGAAAGTAAGCGAGTGGAGAAATGGTAAGTAGAAAGTAACAAGGTTTTCTAAATCTTGTCAGAACCCAACAATTGTTTCATAACTTGCTTTCAAATCCATCATTCTTATGTTAAAATGTTTCTACTTCGCTGAAAAAAAAGTGGTGGAGAAAATGGAAAAACTGTGCTACATAAATAATGTCAAGTAAAGCCAAAAATTATCAAATGAAAACCAAAATTTTCCACATTACAAGAAGTGGTTAAACATAAAAACAAATATATTATATTAACTAGGGAGATGCATGTACAAACTTTTTATGCACAAAGAGAGAAAATCAAGATGCAAATTCCCTCCACAACCTCTTGAATCCTCTCAATCTGCACAGGAGAAAAGACATTCTCATAAAATTCCACATAATATGCAAAATTTTCCATTACGTTCCTCTCGAGTGCCTCATGTGAGAGAGTAATAGCTTGCTTAATTTTTTCCTTCTTGAGGGTGGTAGCAATATAGATGTCATCCCCAACCAAGCCTTCCTACAGATTCTCACTCAAATTTCCCAAGGTAGACTCAACACTGGCTCTATACATTGGCCTCACTAGCCTCTTGGTTGCCCTAGCTCCCCACTTAAATTTTTTAGAAGTTTTGACTATGTTGTAGATGAACCACTTCGGGATTGAAAAATTATGGACATGAACTTATGCAAGAAATTTCTCTCCTATAATTCTCTTGATCCAATCCTTTGATGTCATTCCTTATTATGAAAATCTCTCTTAGTTAGTCAGCTACTAGTCGATGCACAAAGCTATACTCCAAGCCCTCAATAATGAGGAAGTCTCCTTTTGAGGTTCCATCACTGGAGCTACTTGACATGTTGGAGATAAGATTGAAATGTGAAGAGAGAAATGCAACCCCTTTGGGATATAAAGGAGTAGGTGTCGGTTGTAGTACCACAATGAGAAGTCATGAGCATTGGTGGAAAATCCTTATTAAATATTTTCCCACGCATGATGTCACAACAAATGGATAATTGCTATGAGTTGCAAGTCTTTGGATGTACAAAGAACCATTGGATTTACATGTACACATTCTTAGTTCCTTAGGAACTAAATACATCAACACATTGTTAACTCGCCAAATTTTGGATTGATATGTATATCATGTTAGATTTGTAAATAAAATGAGCCACATGATCAAACAACGAACAAAGAAACCTTCCATGCAAGAGATTTGCAAACAAAGAATTGCTATATTCCTCAACAAGAAAAAGCTACAGAATGCAAGAGACTATCAAAATGATTGAAAGCTCAAGAGAGTAGAAGAAAAATAATACAATGAGGACTGAGTGCTATATAGGAGCAATCCTAAATGGTAAAGGGATTAAACCATGACAAGTGTCAACAACTCACACAATGATACCAAATGATCTAATAATAGCTCACTTCAGTTAACATAGTAAATCACTCCTAAGTTTAGCTTAAGTGCATGAGAATAAATTAGACTAATAATCAATTAAATATTAATTAATTATTAGCTAATGCATGATTACTCTAACACCCCCTTAAGATGAACTTAGGGAATAGTTAAAAACCCTAAAAGGAATGCATGATGGGTCCCAACAAAGAAGGCCTAGTGAGGTACCCATGTACGAACAAAAGATCTCTCAAAATTGGAGAAAAGGAGAAAACCACAGTTCTAGGGGGTTTGAATGAAATAAAAGCTTTTTCTTTATACACTTCACTTGATACTTGATCAATGGTGAAGATTAATTTGAAAGATCAATGGATGAGAAAATCCAAGATAAGGTAATCTACCTAAATTTGAATTTGATGGAGGAAAAGTTTAGAAGAATTAATTCAAAATGATAGTTGGAGAAATAAATAAATATTAATTTATTTATTATAGAAGAAAATATTTAATTTAAATAAATTATTTTAATTTATTGAAAAAAGGAGTGTTAGCTAATTAAATAATTTTAAAAAATTATTTAATTATAGAGGGCCAAAGATAATTTTATTTTGATTTTAATTAATGACAAAGGGAAAATGATAAGTGATGAATTAATTAAATAATTAAAAATTAGTTAGTTAATATATACATGATCAAAATATTAAAATAATTAAATAATTAAAAAATATTTAATTATTATGGATGAAAATAGGAAAATGTTAGCTTAATTAAATAAGTAATTAATATAGATAGAAGAAATGATAAGGATAATAATGAAATGATAAGATGAAAATGCATTAATAATTTTTAGGCATTTATAATTATGAAATCATAATTGTAATGACATGTGAGTCATACTATTTGGATTCTTCTCGTGCTTCAATGATGAAAAATGTCAAGGAGGGATGGTGTGTTATGCACATAGGGATACAATATTATAATACACTTAAGTGAAGGGAGATGCCAATGTGTGGAACAAATCCCTTAAGTTGGACATATTGAATAATTAAATTATATTAGATGATGAGTAGGCCTCCATTGGGATTAGGGTTTACTCCTTTGTTGTGTTATTAGGAGGAGGTCTATATATAGGAGGTGATTATCATTGTAAGGACATGTGATGAGTATGATATTATGTTTTGTATTTCTTGGAGATATTTAATATGGAATGACTTCTTCCCTAAGGAGTAAATTATATGATTTTACCCTATCTTAAGGGTTTATTCTATTTTTATGTATGTATTGGATATTAGAGAATCTTGTCCCATGAACATCTCTTGTGTTGTGTGAGACCTATCTTCCTCATTATTTTATTATTAGTATATGTTTGGATCATACCACCATTTGGTGCAACAAATATCTCTTTTTAATTTTATGTTGTTCATAGATGTTATTGACTAATTATTTCTTATACATATTTAAAATGAATGTCAAATACTACTAATTGGATATTTTTATGTTTGCAGGTTTGAAGAAGGAGCATTTATTGCATGGAGAATGAAGAGCCATCACATTTACATTTTATTTTTGTGACTATGCAAACATTTACTTTCATATTGAGTTATTGTTTACTTTGACATGCATCCTCATAGTAGTTCACATGTAAGTCAAAGTGGTGGGAAAATGTAAGAATGTATAATGTATATCTTAGTTTTTAACCTTTTTGTTTTAGACACACTTTGATTCCCCAATCCCTATTAGAATGACTAATTTGCAATTTAATGACATTTCTATGTGTACATTGGTAAAATAAGACTTGTAAACTTTCCTTCATATATTTCTAGGGTCTAGATTTCATCCTTAATTCTATGCACTCATTACTTTTAGTGAAGTTCACAACTGTAGATTTGATCCTTGATCTTTCAAATTTAAAATTAATTACATGACCAAGTTGACCTTTCAACTAGTCATTATGAACAAACTTAACCACCAAAAATTCAAATTACATGCTAGGATGTTTATAAAAGGAAAAGCCCCAATTCTTTTCAAAAATCTAGAGGAACATATAAATAAAGAGCATATTGAGGACATCTAGTGAGAAAAGAGAGAAAGGTGAATGAAGGACTGAAAAAGCCTCCAAATCAAGGTGAAGGACTAAAAAGCCTCCAACCAAAACAAAGTCCTAAAAAGAGAGGAACATGTAGAACATCATTGAAGCACAAAGAAACTGTAGACTGCTGTCAAATGATGACTAATATAGTGATGAATGAAGAACCTCCTTTGAAATAGGAATGCAAGAGTTTCCATATGGTAAATAATCCATCTCACTAAAATGCATGTAACCAGTCATTAATGTACATTGCATCCAAAAGTATATAGGAACAAGAACTAGATATGTAGATCACTCAAACGTGAAACCAATGACGCATTAGCACCAACAGTAGAAGCCCCCCCATAATGTTGAAAAGGGAGAGCCAAGATAGGTACACTAAAAATGTGTGAAACCAAGAAGTGCATGTAGGAGAAACAACCTACAAATAAAAAGGTGTACAAACTAAGGCACACTCGCATGAGGCAAGAATCACTAGCATTCACTGTTGTCGTGGAAGGGATACTCACTTGACAAAGGTGTGCTGGAAAACCAAAGGAAAACATCAACCCCCCATGACACTTTATATTATAGTGCAAATACAAAAGGCACAATAGGATGTGTAAAATCCCCAAAAAGTATACACCAAAATGACACTTTATCTTAGTACATCTACAAAAGAGAATGTGCATACAGTGGAATCCCATAATGTCCAAAAAAAGAAAACATGGTGAAAATACAATTCTCTAATAAAAAAAGAGGTAGCACCATGACGAAGTTCACAAAAAAATTCACTTTCAAAAAAATGACACCCAAAAAAGAGTCTGAAAGCAAACGATATGGCTCGTCAAAGTGTCCAAAATGAGAAATGAACAACAATAACACTGAGAAAACTGAATTTTGGAGAAAAACCAAAATCCAAAACTGGAAACCACCTGCACCACTGCGAAGAGCATGAAATTCTACCTCATTTGAAAAAAATGCATTGGAAGAGACCACCGTATGGTTGAGATATGGCCTCTGTAATATAAGGTGCAAATCTAAAAAGCCCAACAAAGAGGGGTTGAGTAGGGAAAAAGAGCATCTCCACCAAATCTGTCAAAAACACCACCAAGTGTAGAGGGTCACAAAATTTAGTGCGCTGAGAAAAAAATTCTCCAATGCAGGTACAGTTGGCATTATTTGTGAAAAAAATATTTGCAAAAAAGTATGTTTTTTTAAGTTAAATAAAACAAACTAAAAATACTATTATATTTGTTTTAGAAAAATATATAAAAAAGATATTTTTTTAAATAAGAAAAATATTTTTTTAAAATATTTTTTTAAAAAATAAACAATGTAAATGGGGGGCAGGGATGGAGCCCATTGCGCCACCCTTGGGTGGGTTCCCAAGGGTTGCCGCTTTGCCATACAGAAGGTGGCGATACCTTTAGAATTCCTTGTTGCAAGGGAGGGGCCCAAGGGAGCTGCCACCCCTGTCATGACAAGGGAGTAGGTATCTTGGTACATCCTCAAAAAAATTTAATATAAATTTTTGTTTTAAAAAACTGTGTAACCTTTTTTAAAAGGTTAATTTTTTTTATTTGATTTATTTTTAAAAAAATTGCAAGAA